>ONZQ02000020.1:374095-399108 GCA_900312665.1 Cephalotrichum gorgonifer
CCCCCCCCCCCCCCAAACCCCTTTTTTTTTTCCCGCCTTATCCCTCCAGTCTCAATTCTACCTACACGCGGTACGGCAACGCCACTTCACCCGGAACGTTGTAGGTCGGAACCTTCATTTCCAGCGCCTCGCCCGAATAACCCAAGTCCTCCGCAACCAACATGGCAGCCTTCTCGCCAATGAGCAAAGCTGTGCTATAAGTGTTGCATCCCACATTGTCCGGGCAGATACTTAGGTCCGCAACCTTGAGGCCCTCGACTCCGTGTACATTCAATCTCTCATCGAGGACCCCGTGCTTAACAATGCTGTTACCTTCGCGGGGGGCCATGGAGCAGGTGCCCAGGCTGTGCCAGGTGCTCTCGACATGCCTTTTGACCCACTCCTCTATGGCTTTGATGTCGCCTTCGCTGTACTTGAGATCCTCGTGCCCATTCACCCTATTCGAATTGAGAATATTGGCGGCCGCCTTCCGGGCGGTATCAGGAAGGTGAGAGGACCAACTCCCGTGGTCGAGGCCAGCCGAGAGATTCCCGGGGAGGGCGTAAGCCTTGGTGGTGGCGAGGTCCAGGTCGTGCGCGCGGGCAGGGGAGTCGTAGTCAAAGAAAGGGTGCTGCCACGGACAGGAGTTAGCCACGGACTATTACAAAGAAGGTACTTTGGGAACTTGTGAGTTACCATGTTCTGCACTTCGCCCGCGTATGCGTCCATTCGTCGTGCTGTCTCGCGAGACTTTATATAGCCCCAAACCATGGGGACCATGTCCCTCTCATCGTTCATAAACCCAGTATCAAAGTCTGGCGTCTCATAGGGGTCGGCGCTCCTGATATGAGTACTTCCTCTTGAGAATGGATACCTGGCCGGGATGTCAGATCTCTGTACACATCTGCGCGGGAGAATAATGCGGGGACAGAAGTACACTCACTCCAGGAAGTGGAACATTGTGAAAAACTTCCCCGGTGGCCTAATAATAAATTAGTATCAGACTGGACCGACACGCTGCCAAGGCGGTCTTACATCAACATGTGGTCCCCGAACCAGCCTGCAATGACACTATAATGCATCACCGGCTTATCGGGTTTTTCCTTGAAGTACGACTTCCACCCATCCTTGAAGTGAGGTGTAGGCCAGGTCTTGAACTCCTCGAGCTCCTCTTCTGTAGGCCGAATTTTGACGCCAGCTTCAATTCCATTGGTGGCAAGTGGGCCTGTGCCCTTGAGACTCCATTCATCGAGGACTCCTGTTCGCAAGTTTATGTTAGCACGGGTCGACGCAACCGCTCTTCCTCGACCGTGTCCCGAAACTACCTTACTCTTCTGAACGTCTGGTTCGCCCCGCACAAAGTCATCGAAACTCTCCGTCTCCGGCTTGGCACGGTACACAGAGAAAGTTAAGTAGTGGTCCTGGAAGTTAAGACCAACGCCAGGAAGATCGATCTTTGGCTCCACGCCCGCGGCCCTCAGCTTCGCGGGGTCACCGATACCGGACCGTTGCAAAATAAGAGGCGACGAAAGTGTCCCACCCGACACAACAATCTGCCTGCGGGCCCGGAGGACCCTGGTCTTGAGGTGCCCGGAGCCAAGAGGCTTGGTCGGCACGGTCTGGACCGCGACGGCCCTGCCGTTCTTAATGATCACCTTATCGACTTTGGTGTTGCAGAGCAGGTAGAGATTACTATGGACTGCGCGAGTGGCGTGGATATAGGCGTGGGCGCTGTCACTCCGGCGTCCGGTGTCGCGGTTGATCCACTTGAGCCACTGCTCAGCGCCATGGCCAGTTGTCAGATCCTGCAAGTCATCGACAACGGGGATGCCCTGGGACTCGGCAGCGCGCAGAAAATCGTCTTTGATGGGATACTGGTAGTTTCCAAAGGAGACTTTGATAGGCCCTTCAAAACCGTGGATTTCACGATTACTATTACACGTTAGTCACAGTCTCATCGAGTCCTCTGCAAGTTACGCATGTAATCTTACTGGGATGCTCTCTGGTACGTCTCATGCTTTTTCATGAGAGGGAGCAAGTCCTTAGTCTTCCAGCCTTCGGCCTGGAAATCATCATACTATCTAACAGTTAGAACGCCGGCGCGGGAAGGGGGCAAGCTGGGAGAAGGGGCCTACATCAGTGGCACTGGCCCTTGTATACATCATAAAGTTGATCGAGGAGCCACCGCCCAATATGTGGGCGCAAGGGACGACAGCCTTTCGACCTGCCAGCCATTTTGAAGGGCGAGACTCGTAGAAAGTAGCTGTCTTTGAGTCAAGTTTCATGTTTTGCGGGTAGATTCCCGGACGGAAGACCTGTGGATTGTTGAGATTACTCTCTCCAGCCTCGATCAAAAGCACCTTCAAGTTATGATCGAGGTTGGCCAATCTAGGTAACTGTCATAAGTGGGATCATATTCTTTAAGGATAATACGGACGAGTCACTCAAGCTTACCTCCCGGCCACGACGCAACCGCAGCTCCCACCACCGCACACGATGATGTCGAACTCCTCCGGTAGGATGCTGCTTGAGTTCGAGAATTCTGGCGACATTTTCGCAGACGATTTCAGAAAATATATTGCAATGATTGGGGCGGATGGCCGTCGTGGAACGGATCACAGGCGGAAACGGGCAGTTCCAATGCTTATAACATTGTCCTCTCACAACCTCCAATGCCCGCCATCCCATGCTACTCCTACCATCTAGAAATCAACCCGACCCGCCCAAGAACGTGCCTCGATAGATCTGCCGATAGCTACCCCTCTTAGCATCAGCCTAAAGAACAAGACAGGGTATCACAGCTTGTGGTGCTGCATATAATCCCCTTCTTGCTAGAGGCACGCACGCCAATGGAAAGGCATTTCAACGAGACGTCGTAATAGCATGACGTGTCGTACGAGGACGGCAATGTTAGTGCCCAACCGTTCCGACTGGGACGCGAGATGGTATGAGGGTGTGAAGATGTACCTAGAAGGGGCAGACAGAGGGGATCCTCACCACATGTTGTACTCCATGGTATGGTTGGCCGCCAGGGTGAAGAGCCACCGAGGATAGCCGTGATCAGATATCATACTTCCGTTTCGAGGGTAAGGGGGCGGCAGCATGAACACATAATCTTGGACGAGTGAGGGGTTTCTCGATGGTGTGGTGGCACAACTCCCATGCACAGACGTATATTATTCGAGCTTCGACTTGGAGGAGAAACGTCCCACGGGGCAAACACTGATTTTCATTTTCCTTCCAAGACCTAGCACGAGGAGGATGGGTCGAAGGGGTCATATCGGGGCGATAATTAATACGACGTCGTCTTGCCAAGATCTACTCGGGTTCCATCTGCAGAACTTCATTGGGCAGTCCTATTGCCGCATCTCCCAGAGGCGCGCTGCTGCACCCCAGGATGTTCATGACTATGCAACATGCGTCGAAGTGCGGGGTTGATATTACTAATCTGATATAAGGTGATCGGCAGAACGACTTCTGTCTTCTCTACACTGGACTTCCAGAGGGGTAACGGTTCAACATTATGCAGCAGAGTTCGTGTCTGTATGATAGCGGAGCTGTCCAAAAGAACCCTCGGCAAGTCGGTTTTTTGTCCATGGGCTCAGTGTATGAGAACTATCATTGTGCATACATCCAACAGCTCCCAATCGATTTCCAACTCCACTCCGTACAATCTGCTTCGTATCAACACGGGAACCGACAATCCATCTGGCGGTTGGGACTAAGAGGCCTTTGGCCATCCCAGTTTCCAAGCATGTCCCAACCGCCGACCTGACAATGCGGCGTCTTGTTCTTGTCCTGGTCCGACTGGCTGTCCCATGCGAGACTGCCGTACTTCAGCTTGACCTGATGATTGTCCCAATACTTTTCCCCGCAAGCCCTCTTAGATTTCTGGATCTTACCACCAGGAGGGAGCTTCCCCGTTTCAAAACAGTCTTCGTCATCACCCTCCTTGTACAGGTTCACTACTATATGGTGAGCCAGACCCGTGTCTTCCGCGGTCACGAGATGTTCCTCGTTGTATTTCACGTCGTAAGCCCCCTCGTCAGCTGGGTCGTCTTGTTTACCGTTGAAAAATCGGTACTCGACGTGGAAGTAATCCTTTTGAACCGTGTTGTAGAACTCGTGTATGTGCAGGTTGCAAGATGGTGGCGGTTTCTCAGGCTCCTGGGTGTCGTTGGTGTCGCTGGCGTCTCCGGCATCTCCTCCATTGTCCGCGTCGTCCGCATCGTCCGCCCCGTCGTCTGTCTCGTTCGGCTTGTCCGTCTCATCCGGGGTGCTAGCCTCAGCAGGAGAATCCTCGCCCGTCACACACTGGTCTTCCAAGATCAAAAAATCTCCCTGGGTCTGGCCCTGTTCCGGGGTCTGGCACCGGAACATCCGCATGGCTGCGCCCCCCTCCTCCACAGCTTTGTCGTAGGCACAGCGGTTGCTTGACTTGACGCTATGCGGATATGCGGAATTCCACAGTCCATTGATGTGTCCATATTCCGGGTTCTCGAACCGAGACCACGCCTTGTCAAGAAGGTACCTCTTCAACCCTCCTGGACTCATGTCTGGTTGGTTCCCAGAGTTATCCGAGGGGAGGCGACCAAGTTGATGCAGCTTCAGGTAATAAGCCGCCATCCCTGCAGTGTACGCCGTGGCTGATACGCTGAATATTAGCATGCATAAACCCGCCAAATCCCTGATAGACGTTGAAACGGCTGAACTTACCAACAGAAGTTCCCCTCGTGACCTTGTACTCTCTACCGTGGTCATGGGAGGCCCATCTCGCCTTGTCCCCATCCACGCCAATAACATTCACGCCTGGTCCATACATGTGCGGAAGACCTAGCTCTTTGTAAACGCCTGACATGGTCCATCTGTCCCTAGTCAACGCATCGGCAGCGCCAACGACCAGGAGATCCTTAATGTAAATCGGGTCTTTTCCAAACCCTTCATTCATGGATCCTTCCTTAGCCCCGAACCACGCGGGCCACTCGTTCGCCTAGGTGTACGCAATTGACGTTAGAAATTAGATCAGGATAGGGAAAACTGGTGTGGGCTAATTGCCCCGAACTTACAATCCTATTGTTGCCCGAACCTGTGACGACAAACACCCCCTTCTCATTCAGGCCTTCAATTGCGATGGCGAGTCGTTTCACCCAGTCGCGCATATAGTCGTTCCCCCCCACCCCTCCGAAATCCCCAGGAGTGAAAATCTAGGACAGTGATACGATCGCCTGCGTGACTTCGGTTTTCTTCTGGATCTTCTCGTTGATCATGGTGACAGCCCTTACCCAGTCTTCCGGAACACTTCCACCCCCGTCCGGGAGCCTGCGGGGCACACGAACCACCCAAGGTTCCACGTTCTTGGAAGATCCTAAGTGCTTGCCAGTGACGAAGCCTAGCATAGAGGTCCCGTGGACCTTACATAGCCCCGAACCGCATGTACCGTCGGGCTGCGTTCCCGAGTCATCCTCCCGGGCCGGGCCATCGAAGTCGCTTCCCCCAACCAACATCCACTTAACCTTACTGGCTATATTGTCCCCCTCAGTAAATTCCTATATTAAATCTAGTATTAGTATGTTTGCTAGTTGATAAAAAATATCTCACGGTTGCCTGAGACCTACTTTGTGTGCTAGTTGGGCCCCTGTGTCCACAATATAGACGGGGATGTCAGACCCGGCGCTGTCATCAAATATATATAGATTCTCGAAGTAGTTGTTTTTGGTAGGAGGGTAAGAGAGGTAGGCCATTTGCTGGTGACCGATGTAGTGACTCTCCCCATCGTTATTATCAACGGGGTCGGAGACCTGGCGCGGATACTCCCTCTGGTATACCCATGATGTAGTTGGATCAAAATTGCAATCCTTGCATGCCGCATACACACCGGAAACCTGCAGATCAAAACAACGCCTTATCAGCTACCTACCATTTTTCTTGTTCTTCCTTTGCGTTAGGAAGGGGGACTTGTCAACTCTGATTCATGAACATGAACTTACATTAGGAAGCTCACGAATAGTCTGGGCCTCATCTTCACTCAAGGTTGCATACCAAAAGTCTACCATAAACTGGTGATCCTGTAAATTTTTGATTCGGGTGTCGTTTCCGATAGCGTCAACCATCTGTTCCCAGGTAGCCTTTGCTTCATCAACATTGTCTCCATCCCGGGGCCAAATAGTATACTGTGCGATGGTTTGACAGGCTGTCCCTGAGTCATCTCCCTTCTCCTGTCGTCGAACGTTAGTACTAGGAGCCGGATTACAGACTAACGTCGTGGTTGCAGTAGACTGCTCATCATTGTCCCTAACTGCACATCCTCGTATCTCGGTACATGTCGGCTCAGGAACATCTGATGAGACTGTCTTCTCGGCACCATTTCCCATCGTCGATACAGCATATGAAGTGGTGGCATAGCATAGTTCGGCCGTTTGCGTTTCACAGTCGGTGGGGTCGGGTGCTGGAGGGAAGGTGGGAATGTTGTCTAGGCCAACCCTATTATGATTTAGTACTAGAATATAAAATGTATAGCTTATTTCTATGCTTTGAGACTTACGTGAACTGGGGCCATGGGGGAGCCTTCCCGCGGATCTTGAAAGATGTCGGTAACTGAAACGGTGGAGGACCGCTATAAAAATAGAGGTATCATTTTAGCAATAGGAAGTGACACTTGGGATCAACAGCTTCCACTGTATAGAATGTGGCGCTGGGTTATAACCCACGGTGGGTAGATGCCAGGGGGAAGGGATAATTTCCACCCTCTAAAGTTGATGTTATCAAATATAGGGCATAACGTCCCTCACCCACTTTGCGGCCACCCCCCCATTGCGGCCACCCTAAAATCCCTCACCGCCACTTCTATCTATTCACTTCAACCCATAATATCTTCACTAATTTTACTTCAATTCTCTCTATATTTAGATTACTACTACTTCAATTAGCAATGACTGCCTATACTGAAGATGAGATTAATCAGGCTTTAGAAGCTATCATAAATAGACAATCCCTTTACAAAGCTTCAATCTACTGAGATATCCCAAGATCAACCCTACAATGAAGGATACAAGGCAGCCAGCTAAGAGCTATTGCCTTTTCTAGCTAGCAGAAACTATCCCCGATCTAGGAGAGCTATCTAATATAATAGATCCAGGTCTAGGCTGCTCTAGGGCTCCCATCAACCTATCAACAGATCCAGGAATTTACAGAGCAGATCCTATATCTACAAGGTGGTCCCCAGATCTTTAGAAAGAACAGGTTCCAGGCCTTCCTATATCAGAATCCTTCAATTAAGATCTAAAGAGCTAGAGCTATCGATTCCCAGTATATCAACAGTACCTCAACTGATATCATCAGGATATGATTTCAATATCTATTAATCCTATAAATCAAGACTATCTAATCAGTTAATTAGTATAATATAGATGAGACTGATATTCTAGAGGATCGGGGGTCTAATAGACTAGTCCTAGGATCTATAGAAGTCTAGAATCTATAGAAAAAATAGCCTGGATCAAAAGCCTGGATTACTCTGATTAAGTATATCAGTACTACTAGCTCTACAGTATCACCTCTTGTCATCTATAAGAGCAGATCTATTTAATAATAATAGTTTCCTCTAGATCTTCAATCCTATATTAACTGGAGATTCTATATAATAGAAAATAGATAGATAGATAATAAGATAGCTATATACTAGCTCAGAGAAATCTTTATCCTATTAATCTAATCTACAGATCCTTCTGTAGCCTGTCTACTTATCCTAGATAGCTATAGAAACTATAAGTTAACTGAATTTATATATCTTTACTATATCAATAAGATATATCTACTCTATCTATCTGCTTATATATCTTATATCCTCTAGCTCTTAGATCAATCAGTTTTTAGATCCTTGAAGGCAGTCTATAGAAAGAAGCTAGGATATCTAGAACAGTAGAATGATTCTACAGTAGTAGATAAAAGGAATTTCCTTTCCTGCTATCGGAAGGTATATCAGTCAGCTCTTATAGCTCAGAATATATAGGCTAGCTAGATAATCGACAGATCTATAGTTAATATCTATAGCCTGATCTCTTATAAGCCTACTGCTACTTGAGAATACTATCAATATCAATAGTAGGATTAATCCTATCCTAGATAGGGCCCTTGGATCTAGGCCTATCTAACAGTAGGATATAGCTATATCTACAGTCATATAATCGACCTTAAGAAAGGCTGTTGATCTGGAGGGTCAGTTAGCCCAATATAGCTAACTGGATCAGCCCAGTAGTACTTAACAGCTATTATTCCAGAAGGTCAAAAAAGGATTTGAGGAAAAGGACTATCAACTAGCTACCCTATAATCTAGGGTAGAAGCTCTTGAACAGTAGATTGAGGCTATGAGGTCTAGGAAAAAGAAGAGGGTCTAGATTAGCTCTAATTCGAAGTTTGCAGGGATTGAGGATATCTACAAGGTGTAAATTGAGGTAGGTGATAAAGCTGATAGCACAGTTGAATCCAGTAGCTCTGAATTATCTAGTAAGCCAGATGACTGTATTATTGTTGTATTAAAAAGGGTTGAAAATTCGGGTTGAAGAGAGGGTCTTTTTTTTGTGGTTAGATTTTAGGGTGGCTGCAATGGGGGGGTGGCCGCAAAGTGGGTGAGGGACGTTACCTGGTGAGACTATTAATTATATGAAGGAAGTAAGATCTAGCTTATACTTACATTGAAAAACCAAAGTTTGCATGTGATAATGACTGCAATAGGACTATCATTGTCGTCCTTATCTTTATTGTCGTCCTTATCTTCGTCTTCTTCCTCATAGTTATCCTTACTGATCTCGGGTTGATCTACTTCGGTTGGCACTGGGGAGATAGTGATCGATGCGGGCCACTGTGCCACTGCAGCCGTGGTGCTATCACCGTCCTCCGTTGGCGGTAAAACGGTGGTGGTACCAGACTGAACACTGGATTCTTGTATCTCATGGCTAGGCGCTTGGCTGGGACCGTTGCTAGATACTTGTGTATCTCCCTCGCCAGTTTCATGGCTAGATTTCTGGGTACCCTCACCCGTGGGTTCCGCGGTACCTTCAGTCGTACTTTCAGCTTCCTGATTTCCTGTGGGTTCTCCCGTGGAACTTTCTTCAAGACGGCCCGTGGATTCGCTGGTAGATTCGCCAGTAGATTTCCTGGATATGGGGTCGTTATTGTCCTCTCCAAATCGGTTCGTCGTCTGGTTACCGGTCCCAGCGCGGAGAGTCTCAGTGGTGCTGTTGGACCCAATCTCTGGGCGAGAAGTGGGGGAGGTCATTTCTGGATCCGGCGTCGTAGAACTTGACACGATGCTCGATGGGGCGGAGTCCGTCCCCCCAACTATTGACGAGATTTGTGGGGATGACCCTACCTCACCGTCTGGAAGTATAGAATGGATGGCAGCTTGAGACGCCGTCTTGACTTGACTCAAAGATGGTGGGCTTGATTGGGATGAAGCAGGCGAGTTGAAGGTGGGGCCGTTCGGATTTGGAGCCGGGGGATAAACAACCCCGTCAGGACCGGTACAGCTGAAGTCTGCATTGCAAGTAAATGTACTGTCGACGCAACATCCGAAGCCACAGCAAATAGTCCCTGGAAATGTTCTGTTGCGTCAGTTACTCTATATTGGTAGATGATTGATATTATTGAGACAAACCTGGACCACATAGATTGTGCTGCCCATCAGGGGTCTCGCAGCATAAGTCAAGGGTTGTTCCGCATCGGTCCTGACACCATCTTTGTCCCTCCATGCATTGCTGGGCGCTTGAAAGACGGGCGATAAGGAGCAGCACCAGCCCGTATATAAATATAATGTTACTCTGGCAAAGAAGCATAACTGGACGCTGGCTATCTGATGTGTTTAGTCTTTAGGTATAAGGTATAATACGGTGGGATGAATTTCAGGGTCAGAGAGATGGGAAGAAGGTGCCCTCAGTGGTAGATAGAGGACTCCAACCTTTAAATACATTTCGCGACAGCATCTCCCTGTAGAGATGGTCCCTCAGATAGACCTCTATTCTCGAGCCAACAGCAGGTCCATATTTAGAACATTTGTGTCCAACAGATGTAATAATATAACGGGGTAAACAACCCAACACATAGCGGATTTGGCCCCCTCGATCCACTGTTCCCAATCTCTCCATCGCCTGATGTTGTTGGGTCAGCATGTTGGGTCACGGCGGCACGGACGGCAACGGTAAACATTATTGGACTGTGCCTGTTTTAGTTTAGTTAGCCGACCAAGGTTAAGGTAACCGTGTTGACATAGGCCGAATTTACTTACATCGGAAAGCTCAAGCTCTCGAACCCGAGTGATTTCATCCTCTGTAGCCCATACTTCCCAGAAGGCTACCTGAGCATCCCCTCGTCCACCTGCCTGGTCTATCCGATCTGCGCCGAAAATGTGTACCAATTTTCCGTAGATAACATCTGTATCCTCGCGGTCATCCGAACGCGGCCAGATAGAGTAGAGTAGACGACCGTTAATGGGTGTCGCCGACCAGTCGAAGGAGGGGGACCGGTCTGCCTGGTCGGTTTCTGTGCTACCTGTGTTGGCGCTTATCCCGCTGGCCTTTTTACGCAGGCTGAGGGATCCTTTTTCATTCGCATCCGCATGGGCTAGTTTCAGGGCTGTCGATTGGTGCGGAGCGGAGACTGGCCTATCCCTGAGAGGAGGTGCCGGCCGCACATGCCCCAAGAACCAGGTGATGAAACGTTTGAACATTGTATCCTTCATGAAATAATGTTGGATGGGGGTAGGAACTATTAGCTATAGCTATTATACAGTAATCAGTAAATCTCTCTATAAGAAGCTCAAGTTACTATTAGTCGATATTATAGCTATATAGATAATAATAAGATATCAGAAGCTATCAAGGTTATCAAGTTCTCAAGCAATATAAGCAGCTATCTCAAGAATATCTATATCTATATAATATCAGATCTTAGAGAAGATCTCTTCCTAGAGAAGCTATAATATAAATAGAATAATATAGTCTACTATATATCTAAGTAATAACTCCTCTACCAGTAAAGAGAGATCAAGTTATAGTTTATTAGTAAGGAAGAACCCCCCTAAGTAAGAGAAATATAGACTACTTAATTTATTACTGGATCGATATTCAGTATAGAAATTAGAAGACTCAGAAACTAGAGAAAAGATAATATAGATATAGTAAACTTGATATAAGCTATCAGTATATCATGGCTTTAAATTTCCCCTCGCCAAACTCTTCCCTATACATACTGTAGGTTCTGAGTCACAGTTATAATGATCACCGCCGCATTTTCTCGCCTTGCGGCCCGAAACTGAAGTTGATCGTTCCTCCCGTCATGTCTGTTCCCGGAATCACGTACTTGCCTGAGATAGGAAGAAGATGGAGCCTTGCGCGGCTGTGGCTGCGCCGTCCTGTTGGGTATTCCTGCCGGGGAAGCGTTGCCATGTTCGCCACCTTTTTTTAAACACTGTCAACCCTGCTCGCAACCATCGGAGACAGTTGGACCATCGCCAGCGGGTGCATTCAGAGCTCTGTCAGTTCGGATATCGGACGCCGAGGCCGTCGCCGCCGCAAAATTTGCCATCGTTTGTGCTTGCGGCAGTCCGCAAAATCACACACACCGTCGTAACCACCAAAGCCGGCGCACCCGTCAACCTCACTACCTCGACTTATTTCGGATACCGCTCCTTTAGCAGCGCAACGATAGACTTTGCCGAACCACCTCCGCCCACGCCAACGGCGTCCTCCACTCATTATCCGCCACATTCAACTCCAAGCCCTCCACCTCGTCCTTGATATCAAGGCGCAGCCTAACCCGTCCTCCGTCCCGGCCCTCGCCGCGACCGACAACGCGTTCCGTCCCCGCGAGCACCTTGCCCCGACCTCGACCCACCCGTCCGTGCACAGCATTCTGCGACTTGCAAGAGGCCTGTACATCAGCAGTGTTGACCCCCGCGCGCACGTGGGCGGTCCCCGCCATGCTGGAAGGACAGCGGCGTGGCCAAGTCAACTCCATCACACGCGAGCATCGCCTCCACGACGGCGAGCACTTACGGTTATATGTATTGACATAATGAAGAGGTTGGAGGCATCG
This sequence comes from Cephalotrichum gorgonifer, assembly GCA_900312665.1. Classification (NCBI taxonomy): domain Eukaryota; kingdom Fungi; phylum Ascomycota; class Sordariomycetes; order Microascales; family Microascaceae; genus Cephalotrichum; species Cephalotrichum gorgonifer. The sequence continues at coordinate 386,162 of ONZQ02000020.1, forward strand.
AGAGAATATTTAGGCGCTATTGTAGCCGGGAGAGGCTCTCGAGGGATGCAGGCGTCATCGCATTTGAGATGGAGGGCGCTGGGGTATGGGACAGACAAAGTACCCTACATCGTGGCCAAGGAAGTGTGTGTTTGCGGGATGGTTTCTTCCCTGAATTTTCAACCCCCCGAGAGGTCCCGATATCCTGAACGTATAATAAATGCTGGATCTTGCGGCAATATACCCTTTTCAACACTCGGATCACTAACTCTAGGTCGCTCGGCAGACGGGAGTAGAAGGTCCAGTTCCCTGTGTGCCACCACAACTGAGGCATAATACTGAAAAGCGCAAACCTCATATACCAAATATCCACTAGTAAGAAGTAACCCAGGTGGCCTAGTGGCTAATTGGGGAGTTACGCAACCCTGATCGTGATCATAAGAGTTCTGTGGACGAGGGTAGCCGGCGGGCCGCGAAGCCCCTGGGTTCGAATTTTGCAGCGAACACGTCTTGCCACCATCTTTGTATTTGTACTTATTGTTCCTCTATTCGATATCCCGACCACTAAATAGTGCCATAACTCACGCCCATTCCATGACAGCCTTCTCAAATCCTGTCTGCAGCTTGACGGCGCTACGGGGCATTGGGGCCGGACTTGTTTGGCCAAAGACGCAGACGTTAGCCGAGCTTCATGTAAGGGTCTTCATGGGACTCTCACAACTGGGGGGGAAGCTTCAGGACCCGGCTGATCGCCAGCCGGGGCTGGCGCAGGTGCTGGCGCAGGTGCAGGCCCAGTGCCTCCAGTTCCCCCTCCACATCCCCCATTGCCATCATCAAGAGAATCGGAGATATCAGGCACCTCCAGATCGTCCCCAAATCGACGACTACTCCCATCTGGGGTAGTCACAATATTCGGCCCGCTACCAGGGATCAAGGTGCAGATAGCTCGGTGCTCACCCGTTTGTCCTGGCTGATTCCCGCGTACTTGGTTCGGAGATCCGTTCGCTGGGAAGGCGTATGCTCCGGCGATGAACGCTGCGTAAATGGCAAAGTGGGTATACATCCTGGAAAAGCTGCGAGGTAGTGTTAGTGTTCAGTGAAAAGGGGCAATTCTTACCCAGATAAAATATATGTAGCTCACAAAACCAAAAGCAATACACTCCACCCTACAAGTATTCGGCCGGATAGTAGTGGTGCTGAGGTAGTTTAGCAATATGAAAGGATACTACTGACCTCGATTCGACGCCTTCTGCTGATGCCGACGACTTTATACCCCAGAGAGAGATGATTAACATGGCAACCCTGTGATCCATACCTCCTAACGATTTCTCTCCTGCCGATGTAATACCAGGCCATGACATCACTATTAGTACATAGAGACAAGCTTTACTATCGTTTAGGTTGCTTTTAGTCGGACCGACTCCTGATATCAATTTCCTTCCTTCAGTGCCACCGGTACAGTATCTACAATATATACTACCTTATGTATCAACTGATCGCTACATACTATTAATAGGCGCTGGGCTCTAACGACGTCATTACTGCAAATACAGCGGCTTCTAGCGGAGGCTGAGAAGGATATTGGATAAGCAAAAGAAATAGGACTGATAAGTTCAAGAATCGAATACTAGCAACCGACACCAAACCATCCAAGCTCTGGCCCCAGGCTCGCCTGCGGAACTTCTTTGCTGGCATGTGGCCACTCGCATACACCTATCCTTTGCGTCCACATCGACTTTGCCTGTGCTTAGTAGCAGCTTGACGACAGCCTCGTGCCCGTTCCAGGCGGCCCATGGCAGCGGCGTCCGGCCAGAGTTATCCTTCGCGTCGACATCGATTTTGTCCGTGCTGAGTAGCAGCTTGACCACAGCCTCGTGCCCATACTCGAAAGCCCATGACAGCGGCGTCCAGCCATATTCATCCTTCTTGTCGATATCGATAGCACTTTTGATCCATCCTTTGTAAAATGGCCGTTAACAGCCCCAAGAGCCTATACCTCGACACAACGTGTATCAGGCTAGTCCCTATTTGTGGACAGTCATTAGAATCAGGGTCTATTATCCGGTAAACGCGGGCCTATAACTTATTGACAGGTTCGAAGTTTGGCATCACTAATACAGCCCGTTTTCCACCACTCTCTTCAAACGCAAGAAGCCCCAAATATTTCATCCCCACCCCTTCCTGGATACTGCGACTAAGTCAAACTAGGTGGCAGCATCCAACACCTTAAAGTCCTTAACATCAAGATAAAACGAATCCGAGCGGTGCTTCTGCAGCGTTCCAGTCACCTGGACCGTCGCCCCCGCCTCACGCTCTGCCAACGCCGCGGCGAGTCGTTTATACGCGCCAGCTTCACCCTCAGATATCAGTCTTGGGGCCTTGGTCACAATGTCCCATTTGATCTGGCTGGTCTGCGTGAACGGCGCGAGGAGCAGTTCCTGCCGCGTCGACGTATCCGCCAGCGTCATCTGCTCCTGTTTCACACTCACCACACCAGAGAGCGTCATCTCGATGCCGCGTATGTCGTACGAGGCATTGACCGTCTGCGCAAACTCTCTCCTCCAGTTGTCAATGTCTGGGAGGATGTCGCGTTCCAGGTAGACGTCGACCACCGAGTCCTCCTGGTGCGCGACAGGACAGACGGCCGAAATGTCACTCATCCGGCTCAGCCCATCGTACGCCCCGCCCCAGCAGGGACCGAGGCCGTAGGGGCACACAGGCGTGATACCCACGACAATGGGTGGCTGGCCTTGTTCGGCCTTAATGGTCTTGTTGTCCTCTGTCAGAGATGACTGGATGATGCGCGAGGACTCTGTTGGTGCTACGGCTGTGGCTGCTACGCGTGCCGACGGCTTGGCCGTGGTGGCCGGTGGTGAGATGCGCATCACTTTGCCCACCGAGGGCTTGCCGCTGCTGCTCAATACGAAGAGCAAGTAATGGCCCGGCGGCGCGAGGTTCGCGTTGGCAGGCGCTGTCACGGTGAGAGCTGTGCCGGTCTGCTTGCGCTGGAGGAACATGAGAGACTGATTCATATTGCGAGTGTGCGTGACCGAGCCCAGCCTCACCCAACTTGTCTTTCCGACTAGGTCCGCAGACTGGAGAGTGACGGCGAATTCCTTGCCGTAGACAATGTCGGAGGGCGCGCTCACGATAACAGGCCGCTGCCCGGGTTTGTGTAGGTACGGTGGCTCGAAGAACTGGGCGTTGGTCAGGCAGTCATCCTTGGTGATGTCGCCGTATTCACCGCCGCCGGCCGACATGACCCGGCCATCCGGGAGCAACAACGCAGTAGAATGGTAGCAGCGAGCGAAGCTCTCAGCAGCCATGTCGGTCCACTTGCTGGTTGAAGGGTCAAACAGCTCGGCCTCGCGCACCGGTTTCGTCAAGTCGTTGAAGCCGGCGCCCTTGGTGCCTCCGGTCACCAAGACGGTCCCGTCGGGCAGTACAGTGGCGTTGAACTGTTTGCGGGGGATCCTCATGTTGGTCGACGGTGACATGGTCCACTTTGGCCCCGCGTCGTTTAGGTTGATGAACTCAACCGCGTTGGTGGGTCCTTGGCCGTCCGATTCTCCGCCGCCGATGTACATGACCTTGCCGGCGTCGTACATGACCGAAGGGGCATAGTCGCGGAACCGGGCCTGCCGCTCGGTTCCCGCGTCTGCCCAGGCACCTGTTACTTCTCCACCTTGGACCTTCGTCTTGATCTCGGCGCCGTTGATATCGTTGACGTCCAGAAACCACGAGCGTTGCTGTGGCCCCGCCATGAAGATGCGGCCTTTTGGAGAGAGATGCAATCGCGGAAAGAGCGGGAGAGCCCCGGGGCCCTTGTTGAACGAGTCGATCACCTCTGTCCAGGGACTGGGACGTGATGTGTCCGAAGACCAAATCTGCGATATCTTGTTGGGATTGAACTGAGGTTCATTCCCAAGAGAGCCCGACATGACTATGACGCGGCCATCAGGGAGGGTCAGGGCTGATGGGTACCAACGACCCCCATTCATAGCGGGCTTGGGGGTGAAGGTGTTCGTCCAGGCATTGTAGATGCAAGCCTGGTTGATCCCGAGACCGTCTCTCCGATGGCCGCCGACGATGAGCAGGGTGCCATCCGGCATAAAGCAGTGGCCGGCGCAGAAGAGGTTTACAGGCTTGTTGTCCATGCCGAGCGGCTCGTTGGCCGTGGGCGTGCTCGTGTTTGTTACGGGATCCCAGACAAAGGCCTTGGTGAAGTGCTCGTTGAGCGACGCGTCGTTGATGATGCCCTTGGGATCCGCACGCCGGCCATAGTACAGGACCTTGCCGGTGGGCAGCAGGCTAACATGGACGGCCACATTGCTGAGTTCGATGGGGTCTGACCATCTCCCGACTACGTCTTTTGCCATGTTTTGGAGTGAAAAGGTATGGTATGGTGTCTTGTAGCAATTGGAACAAAGCTCTCACACCAAAGTCAGGGCCGAGGGAAGGGAGGAAGGATAGGGAGCACGTCTCCTAGGTAATGGTGGTGGGGGCAGGCGTTATGGTGTTTACCTCAGTGCAGAGTGCCCCTCTTTCGATTTCGCGTCATCCGTCCATCACCCGTGCATATAACGTGCCGGGGCGCGTTGCGCAGCCCTACAGCATCGGCATCTGCCTGCAGCCAATCACCACTACCTATTGGTCAACCGGTCAACCGACCGTCTGCATGACTGTCACGTCATGGGGCAGCGGGGTCTAGACCCGTCGCTAGTGAAACTCCCATCAAGATCAGCGTTACACAACTGAAAAGAAGTCAAGACAAGGACGAGTCTAGCTTGCGTGCTTGACGAAAAGAATACGTACAGTACAGTAATTATCAGGAAGACGAAAGAAATCGCCAAACTTCAGCCACTCGCAGACACCCCTCACCTCTGTCCGATCACCTTCTTTCAATACTACGTCTGTTTGGCCGGTTCTAGCTTTCTACACAATCAACCCGCACGAATATTAGCTGACAGGATACAGAACGCAGTCTTACCGCAGAGAACTCCGCCTCTTTCTCCATGGTACATGCCGTCGACACGATTGGTACAACAGCAGAAAGCGGTTTTGTCGGTGGCTACCGCTATGATCAGCAGTATCATAGTCTTGTAGCCAATGTGTCTTCACGATGTCTCCATGATATCCGTGTTGTCCGACAGCTGTGTTTAAACTGCATAACATCATATCGCAGAGTCTAGTATTCAGAGACCTGGCAGCCAGATGATGTTCATACAAGCAGAGAAGCAGTACTTGAGACTATCCTGCTTCTTTGCAGAACTCAAATTACTTCAACCTTCTGAAATCTTAAGCCCCTTTTCTGTAGACCTTATACATATCTAACCCACAACCCCAACAACTGACCACACACATCATAGTCAGCAAAATCACTGCCAACGGACATATGATCTCTCTATGATATCTATATTATCTGATAGCTGTGTTTAAACTATAGGACATCATATCGCAGAGTCTAGTATTTAGAGACCTGGCGGCTAGATGATGTTCATATAAGTAGAGAGGCAGGGCTTGTGACTATCCTACTTTTTTTGCAGGACTCAAATCACTTCAACCTTCTGAAATCTTAAGCCCCTTTTCTGTAAACCTTTCATATCCAACCTGCAACCCTGACAACTGACCACACACATCATGGCCAGCAAAATCACTGCCGACGGACGTGTGATCGCTCCGCTCAATATCACCAACCCTACTCCCTCCTTCGACCTCAAGGGGTTCCGATGGGGCACTACCGACGAACCAAAACTCGGCCCTCAGGCCAGCAAAGACGACCATGAAAAGGATTCGGCGGACCAGCCTTCCATTGCCGCTTCTTCCAAGCTCGTCTTTCAACAGCCTCAGGGAGGGCCGCCACCAGGAAGGGAGACATCACCAGGACCAACACCAGGACCACCGCCGCAACTGCCGCATCACAAGCAGTTTGACGACCAACTAGGCATTGCCGGAGAAGAACGGCCACCTCCCCTTCCTTTCCCGCTCGCACAGTTCCAGGGTGGCTATGCCGGCAACGGGTTCAATATCATCTTTCGCCCAACGCCATTCCAGACCCTGACTAGCACGCCTGATGGACCGAACGACAATCATCTGGAGCTGAATCTCACGACCGAGCAACTGACATTTGGACCGACGCTCGGCGAGATCCCCAACCGCGGATTCGGCAACCAGAACGACATCATCCTCGGCGGCCTGCCATATCTCCAGACAATTCAAAATGTCACAAATATCCTGACTGGAAAAGGCGACAAGCCCAAGTCCGACGTGCCCAACGGTATCCATTTCGAGCCCGGCGTGTGGCTGACCGTCCCTCCTGCTGAGACGTTTCACACCACAGAGGAGCAGAAACGGGGCAGCGTGGTGCGCATGGCTTCCATCCCCCACGGCACGACCATCAACGCCCAGGGCCCGATCCCAGCACGCAATCCCAACACCCCTCTCGGCGGAGACCCTGAAGGCCCGAGATTCCATGACATCGACACCACACCGTTCCTCATCAACAACTTCACCGAGGCTGGCAGAGCCAGGGGTATCTTCCACTCGATGGACGCCACCAGAAACAATTCAACCAACAAGCTGCGCACCCCCTCGGACCTCTCCAAATTCAACGAAACAAAGGGTGGCTCAGGCAGAATCACAACAGCAATCATCAAAAACCCCAACATCGTCCTCCAAAACGCCATCAAAGGCCAGACCATCACCGAAACCATCACCTTCGAGGTAGCCACTGGCCTTCCCGACGCCAAGTACAACGGCGGCGGCACGGCCAACATCTCGTTCCTCGCCGGAAAGCAGGCCACCATTACCTCGGAAGCCCCCGGCAGGGACGACATGCCCAATGCCCACTCCCCGTTCATGTCGTCCCGGTTTTGGATCGAGACGGTGCAATACCAGGTCACGGTGCCGCGTCTAGCACCCAAGGAGACTATTCTCCTGCGTCCGACCATGCCCGACGACTCGACGGCGCCCACGCCGCAGTTTGCTATTACCGCGCCGGCGAAGGGCGTTGCGGGCGTGACGACTGTTACGGTTCCTGGTATTCAGATTCAGTATTCGCAGATGGTGCATCTGAACTTTGGACCGGATCCTGGGACCATGTTGACATGGCCGCATGTGAGTGTTGCGACATTGGTGCCGACGGGGCCGCAGCCTTTTCAGATGCAGTAAGTAGATATAGAGGGAGGGGTTTTTGATCTCGTGTCATATCAGTCATATTAGCTATCAGCTGCATAGCAGCTTCAAATCTACATTCGTTTAATTGCGATCTCAGAATCTATCCAGTAAGTAACTGATTATATATATAACTGATAGAATAGTGTCAAGTCTACTGGCAACTCTATCCACTATTCTCAATTCAATCGGTAGTCAGATTGAATTAAACTTGGTGTAGTTGGAAGGCCCTACAAATTAGGGTTACACTGGAATATATTAATCTGAATAAGCATAGAGCTAGGCTTATTCTCTCGAGATATATAGCTTTTAAGAAGCTATAATTATATAGAGCTCTAGTTCTAGAGACATAGAAAGAAGGGAAGTAGAGAAGATAGACTAAGATATAGATATAGAAAGAAGGAAAGTAGAGAAGATAGAATAAGATATAGATGATAGGAAATAATAGGATGATACTAGATATAGGAAAAATGGATTAAATAAAGAAGGAATGAGATATTAAGAGAAGATAGAAGGATAGGCTAGGAAAGAGGGATAAGAAGAGAGAGAATAGATTGGAGGATATAAAAAGATAGAATAGAGGAAGAGGAAAGATAAAGAGATTAGAAAAAAAGGAAGAGGGGAGATTAGCTTCTATTAGGCTGTTATGATCTGAATCATAATAGGCTTACAAAGGTCTATGAGGCCGGGGTTCCGGTTAAGAAGTGAGTTCCGAACATTACAGTATCATATAAGTTATAGTCATATTGTACAAGTACCTTCAGGGAAGGGACTTGTTATTAAGATAAACTGAATATCTATCTATAGAATGATTGTAGATTGATTACTATCTTAGGAAAGAAAAGATAACTAACTATATAGTAAAGAGTATAGCTTATATAGTAATAGTCTTCCTTAGGATCATAATCTGATATAATCCTTCTTTGATATTAGATTATAGGATCATTATAATCTAATGATCCTTTCTAGATTATAGATTATCCCAATCTAGCAATCTATCCCTGATTAGTTCTCCCTTATATATACACTTATAATTCTGTCTATTATCACCACCTTGCATATGATCATAAGTATCAAGGAATATTTATTTCATAATATATTACAAAATATATATTCCTTGATATTTACAGTCATATATAAGGCAGTAATAACAGACAGAATCACAAGTATATATATAAGGGAGAACTAATCAGGGATAGATCACTAGATCAGGATAATCTATAATCCAGAAGAGATCATTAGATTATAATGATCCTATAATCTAATATCAAAGAAGGATCATATTAGATCATAATCCTAAAGAAGACTATTACTATATAAGCTATATCCTTTATTATATAACTAGTTATCTTTTCTTTCCTTAGATAATAGTTAATCTATAGTTATTCTATAGATAGATATTTAGTTTACCTTAATAACAAGTCCCTTTCCCAAAAGCACTTATATAATACAACTATAACCTATATAATACTATAATATTCAGAATTCACTTCTTAACCGGAACCCCGGTCTTACAAATCTTTATAAGCCTATTATAATTCAGATTATAATATATTGACTACTCCTATTAGATGAGTGCTCTACTACTAATAGTATCAAGATAGTAGGAAATCAGGAAGCCCTAGTCAAAAGATCAGCTTAACCTCCGAACCTTATAAAGAAGTAACTGCTTAAAGAAATACAATAACTCAAAGCAGCTAATATAGAGCTACAGGATTACAATAATCAAGGAGCCCAGGAAATAGAGGCAATCAAGGTATATATAGCTAACTTGGAGGCATATCTGAGTAAGCCTATAGCTAAGTTCCCAGGACCTAAGAAGTTCAATAGAATCCGAGGAAAACTTCAGCCCTTCCTTATATATATAAGAGCCTACTATAATAACTACTATATCTGAAAGGCTTATAAGAAGATCATAGCTATAGCCAGATTCCTGACAGGCAATATAGCAGTATGGTTCGAACTAACCCTTCAGAGTTACTATAAAGAAAAAAGCAAAGAATAGGAAGAAGAGATCAAGGAAATCTTCACTAGCTATAGCAAGTTCAAAGAAGCAATCAAGAGAGCTTTCAGTAACTCTGATAAAGATAACTTGATATAATATAAGCTATAAGAACTTCAATAAAAAGGATCTGCTTTAGAATATATAATGAAGTTCTGACAGATTGCTATATACCTAGGATAGGACAACAAGCCTATAATCAACTAATTCTATTATAGACTAAAGGATAAGGTAAAAGATAAACTTATCAAAGTCTTCGATCAATCTAAGGAGCTCACCAAATATATAGACCTCATTATAAGAATCGACAATCAACTTTATATCAGATATATAGAAAAAAGAGGACAGCAGCTATCAAACCACTATAAGAGGCAGTATCAGAATAAAGGATACAAGGTAAATATATTACAGAAATAATAAAATAGGAATATCTCTTAAGGATACTACAGTAGGCCTATAAAGCTGGACATCAATCAGGCTAATAAGCTAAAGAAAGATAAAAATACTATAAAGTACTTCAACTATAATAAGATAGATCACTTTACTTAGGAATATAGGAAAAAGTAAAACTGGAAAGGAATATCTGATAGATAGAAGAATATCAGTTTAAATAGTATAGCCTAAATCAGTATAGCCTCTATATATTAATCTGATAGTAAAGGAAAATAGGATCGAATATATCAGATAGCAGTATAGGGAGAGCCAGTAATAGTAAAATCTTAAAAGACTGATAAGGATAACAGAGATATATTTAACTATCATATCAACTCCAATAGTAATCTCCAAGAAGATAAGGAATCTGAACTATAAGATCACTAGAATAAAGAGAATATCGATAATATCCTAAAGGACTCTTAGTAATATAAGATAGCTAAGAAGATCATCGATAAGCAACTACTATTACTGCTTATCTGGTAAAGCAGACTGAGGGATAGAGGATAGTATCTCCTAGCCTATCAGTACTATCAACAGTATTAGAGAACCCTCGATATAGCTCTACTATCTCTAAAAGATAAATTCATCTAAGTATAACTATAGTATACTATATATAAATTTATAGAATATATATAGATAGCTAATCTATAGGAAACCTTTATCCAATATTACTTAGAAGAGTAGGATAATATCTAAGAATAATATAAAGATTTAGAATATATAAATAAGCTGATAAATGATAAGATAAATGATATAGTAGAATCTAAGGAAGATAAAGATTCAATCTATAATAATATATACTATATCTACAGAATAATAGGAAAACTCTATAAGATCATCTGAGAAAATAAGATTATATAAAATCAAATGATAAAGGAAATTCAGTATCTTATCTAGATAATAAGGAAGATCAATAAGTAGATATAATAATAGAAATAAGCCTAACTTAGGATAAATCTAGAAGAATATCTGGAAATAACTTAAGATCTGAGAAGTAAAGAGCTAGAAGAAAGCCCCCCAGGAGGGATTTTCTGGCCACTAGGGAACCAAGATCTTAATCTAAATAAGGACTAGGAAATCCTACAAGTAGAAATCAGAATAGAAGGAGATTCCGAGGAATCCAGAGATAAAGAAATAGAACTATTAAGCCTTCTTCTATTCCTATAATAGATATAGAAAGAAAGATAAGTAAATATTTCTATAAACTATATTACTTCTATACTACAGGGAACAGGATAATAGAGCTATCCTAGTCTTTGAGGAAATAGAGAAGATCTATAGGGAAGTATAATAGAGTAGGAAGTAGAAGAATAGGAGGAAGAATAGGAAGTAAGGGTGACTATAGAAAGACTAGTACAATAGATAAATCAGATCCAGTTAAGGGAAATATCTGATAATGAATTATAGATATCTATAGAAGAATAGATCGAGTATTATCTAAGATCTAAGGTAAATATAATATGAAGGGATCTCTAATAGACTATTTGAATAGTAATCAATCTGATAGAGTTGGCCTATAAGCTTGGGGTTATAGGATAGAGAGAAGTCCAGGAAATCAGAAGAAAGATCTAAGAAATCATCAGAGAAATCTAAGCTAGTATCAAGTAATTAGAAAGAGAAGAGTAATAATACTATAAGTAAATTGAAGAATACTATATAAAAAAATAGTAAGCAGATAAAGGAGTAACTATTAACAACAGATAAACTGCTTAATAATAATAATAGACAGATAGCTAGAAGATAATAGCCTAGTACTATACTTACTGCTATATATCCAAGTAGAAGGATATAAGATGATCATACTAATTGACAGTAGGTCAAATAGGAACTATATCAGCCTATAGTTAGTCAATAAACTATAACTACTCTAGAGAGAGAAGGAGAAGCCCTATAAGCTAAATAGATTTAATAGTAAATTAGTAGATTATAACAGCAGTATAATAAGATAAGAGATTATATAACTCAAGTTAATTATTAGCATTCAAAGTAAGTCTATTAGCCTCAATATTATAGCTCTATCTTTGAAATCTCTAGTCCTAGATATACCTTAGCTAAAGAAAAGCAATCTAAAGATCAACTGGGTCAGTAGCTAATTCTATTGAGATAAGAATCCAATAGGGGATCCAAGTAGAAGGGACTTAATCTCTAAGGAGAGTCTATAAAGATAGCCCTTATATAAGTCTAAGATATTATAAGCAGTTATAAATATAATATAGAAATCCTATCAGATATCTAGGACTACTAGAATATAAAATCAAGTCAGATACTTTTAAAAAGATATCAGAAGAATATAAGAAATATAATAAGCTCTTTAAAAGACAGTTAGATACCAGACTACCTGAATATATCGAGTAGGACTATAAAATCCTATTAATCAAAAGATCAAAATTAAAATAGTATCAACTATATATAGCTAATCTATGATAACTTACTATAGAAAATAAGTTTATAGATAAGGAGCTAGCTAAAGGCTATATCTAACTATCAAAATCACTAAGGGTATATCTATTATTATAGATATCTAAAAAGAATAGTAAACTATAATCTTATATAAACTTTAGATCTATTAATATCAATATAATCAAAAATCGAATATCACTATCTTATATAAATAAGATATTTGATCAAATCAGCAGAGTAAACTAGTTTACAGTACTAGATCTTAAAGGAGCCTATAATCTTATCCAGATCAAATCCAGATATAAGTAGAAAACTACTATTATTATATAGAAAGGACTATTCAAATTTATAGTGATATTATTCAGGCTTACTAATATATTAGCAATCTTCTAAACTATAATCAATTATATCTTAAGAGAATATATCGATAAGTTTACATTTACTTATCTCGATAATATCCTTATATACTCTAAGACTCTAGAGAAATATAAGAAATATATACATCTGATTCTACAAGCACTACAGGATATCAAACTATTGATAGAATCCAAGAAGTGCCATTTCTATATATAGGAAATAGAGTTTCTAGGATATATTATATACCCTGGGGAAATCAGGATATAATAAAATAAAGTAGAAGCTATACTAGACTAGCCAGTATCTATAAGTATAAAGGAAGTCAGAGGATTCCTAGAGTTATATAACTACTATAGGATATTCTTAGAAAAATACTCCCTGAATATAGCCCCTCTGACAGATCTAACCAAGAAAGATCAACTATAGAATTAGAAAGAGAAATATTAAGCAATATTCGATAAAGTTAAGATCCAAATTGCTAAAGAATCAGTATAAAGATCTGTAGACTCTAAGAAATCCTATAAAGTTGAGACTGATATCTGTAACTATAGTATAGATATTTAATTCAGGGTTAATTAGGGTTAATTAGGGTTAATTAGGG
>ONZQ02000021.1:1657-88548 GCA_900312665.1 Cephalotrichum gorgonifer
AGTAATTCCCCAAGCCTCTATATAAATATCTCTTTCAGCTGATATTCAGTATAAATACCTATATACTGCTTAATAACCTGACATCACCCTATATTTAAGCTACTGCTGGCTTATATCAGGGGACCCTATAGATCACTGATCAGCCTACAAAGGACCTGAAGGCAGAGCCTATAGTACTTATTCTATTCTCAGTAAAGTCTGCAAAAGTAGCTTATACTGATATATCTATACTGGATATTCCAGAGATATAATAGTCTGTCAACCTATATCGAGAAAGCTCTGAGATAGTAAAGATAGTAGTCTCTGAGATATCTTACTCAGTAAGCCTATAGAAAGCCCTTGAAAGGATAAATATACTCTCCTATAAACTCCCTCTTTGATCTGACCTTCGATAATCACTTTATAGCCTGAGCCTACAAGCCCAATATCCCCCTATAATAACTTAGTGCTTAGTGAGAAGCTTTTATTATACTATATCCTTACTATAGGCTCTAATTCCTCAATAATAATCATAGAAGATATATCAAAGCCAGCGATTATATCTTCCTACTATAAACCCTTAATAGATCTCAGGCCAGTAGCCTAAAGCTCAAGTCCCGAATCCGATCACTTTATCTATACTGTAGCCACGATCAGCATACATTATAAGCTGACCTCAGACCCTGATCTTCAATATAGAACTATAAATCCTATAATGGATACTGGAGTACTATATCTATCGGGTTCAGGGATCTAATAGAGTATAGTATAAAGCCCTGATATCTAATACTTATAGTAATATAATCTAGGAGAGACTGCTTAGATATGCCAGGGAGTACTAAAATTGAATTATATATAGAAGAGGCTGATATTAAAATAGATCAATGATCTGTTGATAGGGTGACCTCTTTTAATATCAGCTTCCTCTTTTTCTTTACTTATCTTTTATTTATAGTATTTTCTTTACTCTCTGAGGATAGGCTATTAATATAAGGAGATAGGGGGCTGGATTTCTTTCCTTAAAATAGGATCCTTATTCTCTATATTATTTCTTTTATTTTTTATATTTTCTTTATAAGCTTATCTTTATCTATTCCTGAAAAAGGCCTAAGGCCTAGATAGAGAAGAAGGATAAGAGATCCCTTTAGAAGAGGAAGCAGATATCTTTACTGATATTAGAGGCTACTTTAGACTAGCCTCTTCCTAAATAACAGATACTATAGCCCTGATCCTTTATCAGGATATAATTTCAGGAATCAGAATTAAACTGATATAGGAGATATATCTGGTAATCTAACTTAGATTACTTCCTGAAGAGCATAATATCTACAAGATACTTATATCAGAGAATAAAGCTACAATCTGAAAGAAGGTGGACTCGAGGAGAGATCCTCTGGAGGGAAAAGCTAGTAAACAGCTACTATATTTATTTTATTTCTTGATATCATTCAGTTATATATTTCTACTTTCTCTTTTCTTTTCTTATCTCCCTGCTCTATAAGTTCAATAAGATCTCCTACTAAGATAGTAGGCCTTAGTAGAATATCTTAGGGGAGAGATAAGGTGGGGCAGGGTAGAAAGTCTGATTGGATCTGATATAGCAGCTTGATAGAACTGGCCCAGAGGCCAGGGACCCCCCCCTGACTTATATCAATTCCTTTGATTTTGATACTTAAGGCTGAAGAGGCTCTCATTTTGTTCAGGGGAGATAGTTGATCAAGGAAAATACTTTATTTTTATTTGAGGATCCAATTGTTCAGCTTATATATGAGCCTGGGATTACAGTATCGGTTCTGAGGATATGATCTCAATTCTGAACAACTCTTACTTGAAGACTTGCAGCTTTGACAGCCTCCTGCAATCTGCCCCCTTGACCTGATGATCCAAGAGCTGTATAGATTATTGATCAACTATACAGCGACTCGGATCCCGAGCCTCAAGGCTGAGGCTCTACTGGTTCACTTGTCTAGTATAGGCGGCCACCTGCGAGTAGGTGTAAGCTCATCCCGAGCTTACACTGTTGGAGAGACCCCATTGGAATCAGAATCCTGATGCTGGGTTCCCCTGCATCACCTCAGTATATATCCACTAATCCTGCTAGGGCCTGATAGATATATATCTAGAATATAGTAGGAATATTAGTAAGCCTGAATAGTATTACTATATACTTGAAGTAACTATACTTAGTACAGAATACTATCTTCTACTAATCTTCTTCAGGGATATATATCTAATAATAAACTTCCCTTATATCTAGCTTAGAGAAGTATCTGCCCATTATAAGCTGGCTAAGCAGTTCTCTAATAAGAGATAGTAGATAATAGTTCTTGATCATAATATAGTTCAGTCCCCGATAGTCTATATATAATCTCAATATCCTATCTACTTTAGGGATAAACAAGATCAGGGCCTCTACAGGACTCTGTAAAGGCTTGATCTTTCCAGAGTTAATATACTCAGTAATATACTTATAGAGCTGAATACTCTGGGTCGGAGAAAGGGGGTAGATAGGACTATAGAGAACAGTAGTCCCCTCCTTAAGCTTGATTATATAAGTAGCCCCTGGAAATATAGGGAGCTCCAGGGCCTTCTTTTCTAAGAAGACCTCTGACAGGTCTGCAAGCTCAGGAGATAGGAGTTGACCTAAGTCAATATCCTTGATCCTGAAAATCTGAATGATTTCAGAGACCCTATTGATATCAGATAGCAAGATAAAGATAATATAGAAGCTACCTTCTATCTGGAGGATCTCCCAGATAAACTTCTCTAGGATTTTATCAAATACTATATCAAACTACTACTTATCCTTCCTATATAATATATTTACAGCTAAGCTCTTAAGCTCTAGATATCTAATCAGGATATCTATACTATTCAATCTATACTCTATAATATAATAGAGAATAAGGATCTCCCTTTCTAATCTATTATTATCAGTCAGAACTATCTAGATCTGGTAGGCTTTATTAGAGAGGAAGATCTCCCCAGTCATTACTATCAGCTTCTGATACTTAGCCCTATTGATCTATTTAGACTTATATTTCTTAATAAAGTTAAAGGAGATTATATTGATTATCCCTCTGATATCCAGATCTATAATAATCTTAGTCTACTTAGTACCTCTCTAAGCTAACTTTATCTTCACTTTGACTTAGAGTGATCTCCTTAATAATTAGGCTTTAGGAATATCCTAAATACTGATCGATCTCAGCTTTATACTATCTGCTAATATAACTAGCTGAGCTAGATAGCTAACTATATAGAGCTATTTCCCAAACTCTCCTCAGAGAAGTCTGGGATAGGCCTATCAATATCAAAAACTTAGATCTCCTTGGATTCAGCCTTAGATAATCTACAGTCCCAGG
The DNA here is from genome assembly GCA_900312665.1 of Cephalotrichum gorgonifer. NCBI lineage: Eukaryota > Fungi > Ascomycota > Sordariomycetes > Microascales > Microascaceae > Cephalotrichum > Cephalotrichum gorgonifer. The sequence continues at coordinate 5,002 of ONZQ02000021.1, forward strand.
CTATATACCCTATCTTATGATAGTTGTAGTATTCTACCTTAGATCGATCTCTATCTGATTACTAGCTCTTAGACTCTGATTTCAATAAGCCTGTTAGCTGCAGTTACTGATCGATCTTAGTAGAGCTCTTAGATTTCCCTTTATAGAAAGAGAGCTTTTTTTTAGAGGATATCTAGCCTGAATCTGATCTCTGATACTGACTCCCCTTATACTCTCCTTCTATATTTAACTATAGCCTCTTAGATATATATTAATTCTTATTAAAGATACCCTAGTATCTTCAAGTAGCCTTATATATCTCCTTATAGTCCTTTATAGTGATAATATAAGAGAGGAGTACTGTCTATAAGCTCTGAGATAACTTATTATAGTATTTAAAAATATTGAACTTATTATCCTATTTAGATAGGTTCTTGAATACTGTATAGATAGTGATCTACTTCCTCTGGAGCTTATCCGGGATATCTGAATCCTATTGGAACTTCTTCAGATCCTTCTGGAGATTGAGGATCTGCTGATCTTTATTATGATATAACTTCTAGATGAAGTCAAAGAACTGGCTCAGGGTAGTATTATCTCTGAGCTTATCCTTATAGCCCCTCTAGTACTACTGAAGGACTATATCGATCCTAGAGAGAGCTTATTAGATCAGTATATATTGAGGGGGTTCCCAGGGAACTATCTAGTTGCCCAATTTAATAGCTGCAATCTAGTCAGCGATTATTCCCGGGTCTATATTGTAGGTGAGCTTATTGCAGCTATAGATCAGTACCTTTAGGGTACTATAGGAGATTGTTATAGATTGTTCAGTATATAGGGCTTGATTCTCACTTCGAATTGCCCTATTTTCTTCTCTGATCTTATATATCTCCTGCTGCATTTCCCATATCACCTGCACCTATTCTAGAGCTGCAGGCTCTGTAGTCGCTATACCCTCAACAGGGTCTGTAGATACAGCGCTCTTATCAGGGTCAGTAGGAGATATCACTATGAGAGGTAAGAGTGCTGATTTATCTCTGCTCAGCTACTCACTACCTACAGGGCCTTTGTCCTCGAGATGGGGCCTGCAGTTACTTGCTTGTACTTGTGGTGATATTACTCCGGTTTGTAAGGAATGATAAGAAGTTGAAGAATTGTAAGAAGGGGATGACTAATAAGTCTGTCTTGAATGAGGAAGAGTGATATATTACGATATAAGGCGATTATTCTGTGATTCCAAAAGCTCTGCTGTTTTTTTGACTTCAACTTGGGCCTTCAGGATATAGGATCCCGAGGCCCCCTTTTCCATTCGGGGATTCGGCCTTCGTGGCCTCAGGCCGCAACACGGACCTGTCATATGCCTTGACCCTGGACTGCCAAGGCCCCCCTTACAGATTTTTGGGGTGCCGGTTGAGGGGTGAGGGACGTTAAGGAGAAAAGATGAATAAGAAGAATCGTGAAACAGATAAATCAAATTGACACATGACTATAGTAACTGAATTATTTCCATAAATATTTGAAGTCTTTTTCTTTGGTCCCTACCGTGTTGTTCTAGTCATCTTTCCAGTTTGTAATTCGAAGTACATTTAAAGGACCGCACCACTATCTACCTAAAGATGAGAAGACGAGAAATGAATGAGCGAATGAGCTGAGAACCCAGATTAGAAAATCGAGCTTCAGGCGACGGACGGGAACTAATCGTATGCTGGCTAGCGGTTGTCTACTTTGGGCGGAAGAAGCTTAATAGAGACAACAACCAGGGCCAGGGAGCCTCTGGCTGATATGTACACAGTGACTAGGCTACATACGTATCTCCGAACTTTCCCCTTCCTCCGGTATAAGTGATAAAATGAAAGGTCTAGAGTGCCCAACATTGCCTTGTCTAAACGACAGTATCGCTGCTCACATCCCTGCTTCCCAGAGCTATAAATCCCCCTACTTTGTAAGAATGCCGTAGATGTGAGGAATGGCGTGATGCCACGGCTCATCAACGCATCTCGCGACGTCCACCTTCGCCCAGATCCCCGCCTTCTGTAGCGTCTCCATCGTTGTTCTCGTCAGGTCGCACCCTCCGATCATGGTCGGCCAGAAGAGATTAAGGAATGCTATCCGGCCCATCAGCATCACTTCACATACCTGAAGCTGAAAGGCACGTAGAAGAAAGGATAGATGGTGTTCGCCTTTCTTGGGGGTGGGAGAGGAAGAACATACCCTGATATCTCTTCACCCACCACCCGGCTCCATCCGCCCTCACATGCTCATAAACATACCACCGGCCGCCCGGCTTCAGATATCCGTATACCTCCCTCGCGATCGCCTCCGGCTCCGGAACACTGCACATGCATAGGATCGTAACCACACAGTCCAAGCTCCCCCTCTCCACCCATCTTCCGGCATCCTCTATGCCCGCGGGCACGATGACGTACTTGCCGTCCACGTTCGCCTTCTTCACCGCCTTCTCGAGAGCCCTAACGCTCGCTCCGTTGGGTTCTATTCCGTAAACCCTAGCAACGGACGGCTGGGAGGCTAGCATCTGGGCCCAGACTCCCGTCCCGGCCCCAATCTCCAACACTGTGCCGCTTAGGGGGGGATGTACCTCATCGTCCGTGACCGCGCCCTTCGACGCCCGCCCCTGGAGAAGGGCCGCTACGCGCGGTGACGAGCCCGCACGGATGGAGGGGCTGACGGAGGTCCAAAAGCGGAGGAACCATGATTCCCGAAACGAGGGTGAGGTGGAGTCCCGAGGAGTCAGGAGCGTGGCAGGGAGGTATGAGAGCGAGGTGTAGAGGAACAATAGGGGGTCGAGGTGGCTAGCCAATATGTCGCGGTAGGAGGACATCTTTATGCCCGAGAAAATCAGCCTGTCCTTAGGTAGTTTTTTTTTTAGTTTCGTCAGCGGTGGAGTAAATGAGTAGTGTGGACTGTTGTCCGTAGTGCTCAGGAGACCAACCTGCTCAAGGTCACATGATAATGATTGCCCGAGCCGACACCTCAATGCAGGTCGGCCGCCCCCTGTTTCCTCTTTCAAATCCGGCCCCACAGTCGGCACCGCCGTTCCTGCTTCCCGCTTGACGTTATCACTGCGCGGTCGGGGTTTTGATCTATTCCCCGCCCCCACTCGTGAATATGAGTTGATTGCTAATCTGCCTTATTCGCTCGCCCCGTATGTTCTAATAGTTTAGTCGGGCATTTATTTCACGGTTCGGTTAGCAACCCAACATGTATGCGTGCTAAATAAAAGATACGACGTCGGCGGAGGCACCCGTGACAAGGACGGTACCAATCATTCTGTCGTTCATTCTCTCCCTAGGCTGGATCGCTGCACGCTACAGGAATCAGCAACATGCTTGAAAACGTTTCGAAATTGGGCTTGCCATGGCTACGGTGGCCTGTGATCTCAAATGCACCAATGGGCGGAGTAGCAGGAAGCAAGTTGGCAGTTGCTGTGACTGGTGCTGGAGGCCTGGGTCAGATTGGCTTCACCGGAGATCCACATCTTCTTGACGAGGAATTGACTAGCGCAAGACGCCAACTGCGGAACCACAAGCTGGCGAACGAAACAGGGAGTGGACACGTCCTTCCCCTCGGTACCGGCATCATCGTCGTCGGAACGCCCGTGGAAGAATTTATCTCGGTCATCAGCAAGCACAACCCGGCGGTCGTATGGCTGTCATTCGGAACTGCTGCGGAGTTTCAAGAGTGGACAACTAAGATACGGCAAGACTCTCCCCTGACGAAAATTTGGGTACAGCTCGGAAGTGTCGGTGCTGCGCTGGAGGCTGCACGTGGCTGTCGGCCAGATGCACTCGTCCTTCAGGGCAGCGATGCGGGCGGCCACGGACATGAGAGCGGCGCCAGCATCGTGTCGCTCATCCCGGAAGTTTGTGACGCGTTTCGAGCCGGTGGACTTCCTGATATTCCTCTGATCGCTGCAGGGGGCATTATGGACGGCAGGGGCGTGGCGGCGGCTCTAGCCCTTGGAGCTTCCGGTGTGGTCATGGGAACCCGGTTCCTAGGTGCCGAGGAAGCAAAAGCACCCTCGCAGTTCCGCCAAGCCATTCTCGAAGCCTCTGATGGGGGTCAGTCTATGGCTAGATCTAGGGCGTTTGATGCGATGTGGGGACCAAACCCATGGCCAGAAACTTACGACGGGAGGTGCCTCAAAAATTCCATGTACCAGAGTATCAAGGATGGGTTGTCTACGGAGGAGGCGAGAAGGAAGCTATATCAAGACTTGAGGGGCCAGAACGTTAGCCCCCAGGACACAATGAGCATTTGGGCGGGCACGGGAGTTGGGATGGTCAAGAAAGTTGAGAAGGCGGCTGATATAGTCAGCCAGGTGAGGAAAGCTGCTCGGGAAACAATTATGCTGCTTGGGATGACCGTGGAACGGAGTGCGGATGAGGATTGATGATCTGGTAGCTGTGAAAGTAAAAGTGGTGCTCAGCAATTATTGTTTAAGAGGAGTAGTGTCTAGCAACAGTAATAGCTATCTCAACACTTATTCTCAACATATCCCCGCTGAAGGCGATGACAGCCAAAAAATTTTCCGTGAACCATCCCTAACGAGCCACATTTAATCCACACCAGATCCCACAAACTAGGCGGCCCTGTTGTCGAACGATGCCGAAATCTTGATGTATCTTGATGTAGTTGGAGTTATAATCAGTCCAGCGGATATTGCCCACGCGATGAACGTGATTTGAGACGTAGAATCCCCGCGCGCCAGCATGAGAAAACACATCCGATGTGCAATTTCAAAGCCCTGCAGCAATTACTGAGGTGGCATAGTCATCGCAGGGACACAACTAGCCAGGTCGCCGGGCAGACCACGCCAGGGCCAGCCAATAAGGGCAAGGCAGGCCGGGGGCAGACCGTTAGCAGAGAGCCCGGGGGGTTGTGTAAGACGCCGGAAATAGCCCCTCTGGCCACTCGGGGAACCTACGGGAGAAGGGGGCGGCCCCAGGAGAACCAACTTTCTCTCCCTCATGGCGCCAGGAGCTATGTATGCATGGATTATCTGACGTCTCCGTCCCAGTGTCACAGTAGGAGGGCACTGGCCAATCTGAAAACTGGATTATAAGATACAGGTGTATTCTATCGATTAAGAAAAGTAGAGCGCCTGCAATAATGCAGAGGTTGTGTTGGGAGATGAAGTGAAAAGAATACCAAGGAAGATATGCCTCGTCCACGGAATACCGCCTCGTTAAGTGTTCCGGCTCTAGGACCCTTCAAACCACATATACCCTGTCGTCCTGGTCCGACGCATCTGATCGCCAAATCTTTAATCAAAGTCGACTCTTTCCAAGCCAACATTTTCATCAACGACGACTTCTCCATACCTGGTATGCAGGTTGTAGAAGCACCGGCGCAATGCGCCCTCCAGAGTAGATTGGGGTGGATAGAGCTGCCCATTATCGCAGAAAGGGCGGCAGTTTTGCTAGTGGACAGCCTCCCCCTGATCGCTTCGTAGAGATATGATTCATAGCCCTTGAGATCGTCCCGCTTTGAGCCCTCTTGGAACAGGGAAAGCTGTTCCTCGCTGAGCCTGTGCAGCTGAGCCTGCCACGATGCCATGGCTCCCACGACACTGAAGGTGAGGATGAGGATCGGTTAGCGTATATTTATTGTCGACCTGACGTATAAGTCAGGGGATGCAATTCTTTCCCCGCTCTGGGTTCTCCTTTTTTTTCTTGTAGCGGCTTCTTTCTGGGTCGGTTCACTCGGTTCTGAATGATGGCCGTGGCGCTCTTTTGCGATATGCGAATGCCGACGGATGGGCATGTACTCATCATACCCTTCACCATCCGTAGGCCCTTCTCCCATGGGTCGCTCGGGTAGGGGACGCGATTCTCGACGGAGCGGTATACGCCGGCCAGACGAGGGATTTATAAGCAGTCGGCTTTGCCTATAGTTCTGGCCAGAGAGGCTAGGTAAGTGTCAGCAGGTACGACTTACTTGTTCCAATTCTTACACTTGCAAGCACCGGTGGGGTGGAGTTTGCTCTTGTCGCTTGGTGTCTCTCATGGGCTTGTTGTATTATATTTACCCTACCGGATTAGGTATCCATGTGCTGCAAAGAGGAGAAGCCAGAACGTGCTTTTTGCGCCTGATACAAAGGGAACCAATCAGTGGCACCCAGATCCGAATGTATGGCACCCAAAATGGTAAGGCAACAATAGAGTATTACATTGAACAGACGCCTATTGTAATTTCCATGCATATCGATAAGATGCGAATTAACTAAACCCTTCCGAGCTCACCCATGTCATCCTCTCATCTACAAGTTCGTAGGCACCCCAAATTGCTATATTCGAAGGGCCTGGATTTGAATGCTACAGGGTATTTCCGTGAAGTTGAGGCCCCCCTCAGGCAACCCTATTGTGCGAGGCATGGGTGTAGGCCCCTGCTGCCATTTCGACCAAAGGAAGACCTCCGGCTGGTCAGAGTAAGATGCTGTGAAATAAATGAAAATTCAAATCCACAAAAGCTGGTATCAGTTCATGTACACTGCCGCCACGGCCTCGTAAAACGCGACAGAGTTACTCCTACATGCCCTCGACTCCCTAGAAGAAAGACACTTGGCTAAAGCGCTCTAACTACTGAACCTCCCTATTCTGGGAAGGGTCGCCATAAACCATTGCTTTCTACCTTCCGAAGGGCGGGCGCCGCTCAACTGTTGTTGAACATGACGGACCGAGAGTGGGAAATAAGAGAGCATCCCGAGCTGCTGCCGCTATCCCATCGTGGGTGATGTTAGTCAATCCGTTAGCTTCTCGTCATCTTCGGTCAAGGAACTATACATAGGCCTAGAGGACAGAACCCGTTGAAGATATAGAGATGACGAGGGTATGGCAGTGGAGGCAGAAGTGTTTGATGGGAGAAGCAGGCGGGAAATCAAGCGAAATGAGTTGAAACGAGGGGGTATGATCCGGGGCACCGATGGCCCGGGGTTGTCAAGGTCCTTTGATGCAGGACATCGAAGTGACACGGAATCGTACTCCACAATATCTATCCGAACATTGGCAGGCGAGAAAGATGCGACATCCCACCATTGGTTTGTCCGTGCCAAGCAGGCGTCGGAACAGGGCGTGCACGCTGCGACGACGCATACGAAGGGTTCTAGGCATGTTCTCGTCTTAGCCCCGGTGACCCTAGCCCCTCTTCCCGGCGTAAGCTGCGGCGGAGGGCGGCCCTTGCGTCCCACTGTCACTTATGTCGAGAACGTCTGTAAGCCCGTCGCTTGCGCCACAGGTGTTCTGCAAGAGGGAGTGTGATCAGCGAGGGAGGCCACATCCATGCTTCTTGTAGATTGGCCAGCGTGGACTTTCTTTGAAGCTGCCTGGGGTATGTGGGCTATTCCTGTCGGGGTGGCTCTCATGCCAAGACGGTAGTACCAGTACCACTTCCCAGTACCTAGCTTAGCAAGCATCCCGCAGTCTCGCTAAAATAAAGCTATTAATAGATATTCAGCCGGTTGCTATTGTATACCCAGCTTCATTCATGCCTGTAGTCCTAAAAGTGAAACCCGGTACGCTCATTACAATAGCTCCTCCATGCAGATGTAGTTCTAAGGGTCAGGAAATCCCTCTTCTTGTGGCCCTCCTTTCTCTCCCGCACACTGGTTTTGATAGCAAGTGGTCCCTCGATGTACTTTAGGTCACTAGTAACACCATTGAACTCAACAATTCGGGTCTATATTCTGTAACTTCCCCTGGCTACCTTCCGGAACCCCTTGGACAGCGTGGGCCGGGAACGTTCCGATGAGATTTCCCGGAGGATCGACAGGAAACGATAATCTACTGAGCCGCCATCTTTGCCCAGGCAATGGTCCCGCCGAGACGGTCTCCCTTCTCGTAAAAGAGATAGGTCTGACCATTGCGCGTGACGACAACTGGCGCCGCGACGCGATCGCCGCTGGGGTCGCCTCTGCCCGCAAAGAGCACGATCGGGGTTTTGCCGACCTGACGCAGCGTACGATCAATCGTCCGGGCATACGCCTTGCCGCTGGACCCATGGTAGATGATATAGTGCTGCCCTCCCCAATTCCAGAGCTCCCCGCCCGAGACGTTGGCACCCTCCTCGGGCCCAGGCGCCACCACGTAGTTGGGGCTCACCGTCCAGGTCTTGCCGTCCACCGACTCTGCAAGTCGGATGCGGCGTATGTTGTCACGCTCGTTGCCCATGTAGAACATGCCGTAATTGTATCGCGAGTTCGTGTCCGGGTGCCTGAAGACGCGCGCGTAGCTCGTCTCGGTGACGGACGGCCCGCCCATGGCGTTGGTGACGGCGACGCCGCCGTACCCGAACTTGATGCCGTCGTCCGAGTACGCCCAGCGGGTGACCGAGTTGCTACCATGGAAGTACATGATCATGCGACCATTGCCATTGTTCGCTTCCAGGTTCCAGATGGCGTCCGGGCTGGATACATGGGGAACACTGTAGTGCGGTGACCAGTTCCGCGAGATGACGGGGTTCTTGGGGTACTCGGTCCAGGGACCTTCTAGGCTGTTTGAGTACCGGAGTGAGATGCCGCCGGGGTCGTCATGAGGGGCATAGTAGATGCTACGTGATGAGCCCGCTAGTCAGACACATTGCGCTGCGTGAAAGTATAGGAAACGAACAAATGAACTTGGGGATACAATGACATACTACCACTCGGCCAGGGGGTTCTTCAGCCAGCGTCCGGCGTGGAAGACGCTGGGGAAGATGAACTCATTGGTCGGATTATAGATGGAGGCGGCCTTGTTGGTGACGATGCCCTTGTACCAGAAGACGGGCCAACCAGATGGAGGGGCTTGTGTCTGGGCGCTGACGACGAGTACGAAGGCCAACAAGGCGACGGCCGCGCTGGAAAAGAGACGGAGAGCCTTCATTGTAACAATCAAAGGCAGCAGGTAAAGCCACAGAGCCTTAAGTTACATGCCACCGTTTACTCGAAGATGCCTGGGTCGCGGGCATCTTCTTATACGCATCCTGTGCCGCTCAGCCCGCTGCTGCGCCGTTCAAGATCCATGGGCCGTCGCTGTGCCCCCGTCCAATGGGATTGCGCTATGCCCGCTGCTTGGCAGTTAAAGCAGGCATACCCCTGAGTTGTCTCTATGCACACGCCCCTACTCCATGGCTGAAAACCCTTCCTCGTATTCATTAGGATCACCCACCCCAGACTCATCAACCTCAGGATTCGCTTCCTCGGGGAGCTTCGCACATTCTCCCCGACGTGGCGTTACATCAGCATCGCTCGCCCTGGGGCCAAGACTCGTCAATTACAGAATCCGCCTTGCCTTTGGAGACTTATACCCGACGTGGTGTCAGCCCAATCGATTTGATAATATATCAGTGCATGTTCCGAGGGGCCCCTGCTCTTTTTTCCGAACCGGGTCACATCAGCATCACCCCAAAGACTCATCCATCGTAGAGTCCCTCTTTCCTCGCGACGCTTCACACATTCTCCCAGATGTGATGTTGCATCAGCATTCCTCACCCCGGGGCCAAGACTCATCCCTCCTTTTCTCGCCGAGATTTACGCCGCCCCACATCAGTACACCACCGCCAAGGCTCGTCAAGCATAGGGTGTCTTTTCATAGTGAAGCTTTACACATTCTCCCCGACGCCACGTCACATCATCACCAGCCACAGGACTCATCAAACATAGTGTCCCTTTTCCTCGTGGAGCTTCACACACTTCTCCCCGACGCGGTGTCACATCAACATCGCCCCGCGGACCAAGCCTCATCAATTATAGAATCCTGCTTTTCTCGCCGAGATTTACGCATCCTCCTGATGCGATGTCACCAGGATCGACTTGAACAGCGCGCAGCATGCCCCGAGGGATCGCTCCTATGCCAAGGCACCGATCAGATCCAGATAGCCAGATGCGACTAGCGGCCACTAACAACCAAGATGGCTCCGGATGGCTCCCAATGGCTCCCGAATCTTGTCCGCGTCCCTGCCCATCTCTACAGAGCAGACGCCACAATGGTTGGATGAGTGATCCTTTAAAGGCAGGTTGGCGGCATGATGTGTTTGCCTGATGCAGGATAGTCGCATTCAAGAGACTTTATGGACAGCACTCATTGATCCAGAATACCTTCATCGTGACGGAGATCCACACGTTTTCCCGACATAATGCCACCCCGAAGTTTCCAGCTTAGAAGGGCAAACAGGTATATAAAGAATGCTGATTCCCGCAACTCCTCGTCTCTCGAGTAGGCAGCATCTCTCATCAACAGCAGACACAACAGATTATCTCACCATCTTTGACTCACCATCCCCTTCTCCTCCCACTTTGTTCAAAGCCGCGTTCGACCCCAGCCATCCAGCATGCGTATCAACCCTCTCACTGTCGGCTTCCTCGCCTCGAGGCTCCTCCTGCCTGGAGCCCTTGCAACTCCTGTCGCAACCTCTGCGGCTCCGGTCGCCACCTCCGTCGAGGACCAGGAGGGCGGCTGGATACTTTCCTCCCCCGGCTACCTGGTTCCAGTGGACATGCCGGAAGAGAAGTTCGATGTGGACGCCCCATGGATGACACCTGTCATCGATTCCATCAACAGAGATGCCAACGAAAGCATCTTCGACGCTGACGGCTTTGATGTCCTGCCCCAGAAAGCCGCGGCGCTGGAGGCTCGAGGCCAAGCCTCGACCAGGTTCTGGCTGGGCAGAAACATGGCCGACATGGGGTGCGGTGAAACCATCAGTTCCATCCGCAGTGTACTCGGCGATGCTGTTTACAGCCTCTGCAAAGGCGGCTTGTGCGACGCCGGCGAGGGGGTCAAGTACGTCCGCAAGATTACATGGATGGCAACTGGAACTGGACGAAAGTCACGCTGGCTCGAGATCACGACGATGGGTGTGTATACCGGAGATGCCACTCTGGGGAACATTCACAATGCCGTCAAAGCGTCCGTCCGGAGGGAGACCGTCAAATGGGCCTGGAGGTGGACTGTGTACCCCACCACGCTGGGGGGAGTTGAAGACAGGTGCAAAATGGCCAAATTCCCCAACTATATTCGCATCGACAAGCCTGCGCCCAACAGGGTTGACGTCCAATTCTGGATTAAGTTGAATACTATTGAGTGTAAGCCCGCCCCCTTACACCATCGACTTCCTATCCAAGCTGCACAGTCGATCGTACTAATCTGTCTGATCAATAGCCAACTGCCTAGTTACGGAGGCCCTCTCGGTCATTGGTGGTGCCATTCACGGTGCAGTTGGGGGCTTCTTTGGAGCAATCAACATGATGTGCGCCAACCTGTAGTAGGATACCCAAGTCTAGTGTATCTATCCATGGCTCGAACATTCCGCCTGGAGAAGGGAAGAGGATGCCAGGAAGCCTGTATTTATATTCTTCAAAGTCGAGAGGAGGAAGGCAAGGAAGCCCCCTACACGAAGCATCATGGCCGCTTTTTGCTTATCTCTGCTGGCACATGCCAATGCGTTCCTCCTTTCAGGCCCTCATTAGTTCTATCTAATCCTCTTCAATTTCTTTGTTAATGAAGCTGTATCTGCAACTGATATGTCTGGACTCAGCCTCAGATAAGGGGGCAGGTCCGCATTGGCCGCCACTTGAGCTGTTCACCACCTTTTTGGGCTGATGGTTATCAAATTGGCAAGAATCATATAGGGGCACCTCTGCCAGCCTGGACTCGGTACGCCTGGGCCGGGAGAATCGACGAGACGCCCAAACGGGCTCAAAAAGGCCCAGAGAATCCTTCTATCCCAGGCCCGAACAGTGCCACATCTGGCTCAACGCATACCTCACATTGCGGAGAGCCCTCGAAGTCGATCCCGAATGCGGGCGGTATACAGCGTTCCAATCAATCTCTGCCTTCTCGAATCGTTTTACTATACCCGCGCTGACTGATGACTTCCACTCGACGATATCTCGATGATCCGTTTCTTCGCAAACGTGAACTCTTACCCTGGGAACCTATACCCCTGTCTTTCAGAAGCCTTCAAGTCGTGACTGGCACGTAAACTTCCAAGAAAAAAAATGTCACTTGGAGTATACGACGAGAATCTGGATTCTGCGTTATTTGAATAAATATGCATAGGTTGGATATACTCACACTGGGAGACCTTTCCGCCAAAAAGAGGGGGCACTAGGAGTATGGCACGGCTGCTCATCTTCGCTTGGGTGACATTACTACGTCGGCCTGGAAGAGCGAAAACGGAAATCCGATGCTTCACAAGCTTCAATGCGTCCATAACCCGAAACCGTGGGGTAGTAGAGAGAGGGCACGTTTGCACGAGCAGAAAACGAAGCTCGTCGTCACGCTGTTTCTTAGGGTATGTATTAATCAATGAAACTTCATATCATGAGGCTTGCCTCGTACGCCGGTTTGCCTAAACTCCTTGCTCACCTCCCTGGCTCCCATGTTCCGTCTAAGAATACGACTCTTCCTCAGCGGACCAAACATAGGGGGCTAATGTCTGTAACGCTGGCACCCCTACCACAATATCCCCTCATCTTGCCTTGATTGTCTCAAGAAAAGTAACTCGGATATTAGGCGTAGATCGCCTCTAGCTACCACGAATGATAAAGGGTCGTCGATATCTGCACCAGTTTTCGTGATGGTGATGCTTTAGTTGCGGGTCGGGAACAGACTTCGTGCGGCCCTCGTCGCCGTCGCCCCAGGCCTGGGCCCAGGCAGTGGTGTCGTCCCTCACCAGTTCTCGATCATGATCTGCGGTATTCGGCGTTCGAATTTGGCTAGGAGGACGATTTTGATTCGGTGTTCAGACAACCGAAATGAAAACCTCACTTTCTCTCTCAACTCCTGTAAAGACGGGGTGTAGCCCACCACAATCAGAATGGTGGGCAAGTACCAGGCGTGTGTCTGGGGCGCCCCCCAGAGTTGCCTTCAGCACTTCCACATGCGGAATCACGGCCGTCTCCCTCCATTCTTTTGAGGGTCACATGGCTGTCAGACTCTCTCGGATATATGTATAGAGACCAGAGTGGAGGTTTCATGGATTTCTGTTCCAGACTCCAACAACCAGCATCGAGACCTAAGACGCAAATGCAACGGCCCACGAGAATAGTGCTACCTTACCGGTTGGTATTGTAACAACTAGAAACTGTTCCTACTTAAAGTATGTGAATCGATATCCCCTTCCCCGTTGCGATCTCGCTTCTTCGATTTGCGTGAAGGCTTGTGGTGATACACCTTGGATGAACATAGTGGACATCACCTTCCGCGAGGGTTATTTCCTGGAATGACGTCGTGGCGTTGGCGAAGTTCGTGGTCTTGTCCGTGGAATCGTCTTTGCAGCCAACCCTCGACGGAGGCATGCTTGACGGCTCGGGGCCAGGAGGCGTGGTCACACCACCCACGTCGACTTTCTCGTCATTATGGAACTAGAAATTCGATGGGAAAACGTGGGGAAGGAGCGAAAACGTAAATAAGATAAGGAAAACCTAATGAAGCAGCATAACGCGTGGGTGGTGAGAGCAAGAAACACGCGACCACATGACCGTCCTTCCTCATCGAAGGAAGGAACGACCACCTCTAAACTGCTGTCAAGAGTAAAAGGGCTAACGCCCTCCCGTTTGGTTTCTAGACCAAGCTGAAACGACGAAAAACTCTCATTTTTCACCAAGGAAATGCGGCCCACCTCCGCTACGTCGCACTTTACGCCGAGAGGGGGAGGTTACGAGGATGTGATTTCCCTGGGTGACTGAGGGAGCCGCTGGTCGTGACCGACCCAACTACTAGTCTAGCACTTCGCAGTTTATATATAGAGGAGCAGACGGGACCCTCAGTTTTCCGTAGGCTACGATCGTATGTACTGAACCTTCCTCTAGTAGAGCCTCATAGACTCTCAACCCCTCGTACGAACTTGCGATGTTGGTACATGTTGGCTAGACAAGACCCGGCGGGCGGATAAACTGAGGGAACGGACAGACGGACCATATAATCTAGGACAAGTTCATTAAGGCTACCCATAACAATACATCTAGGAATACATCCACACACACACCCATACACACCCACACACACCCACACACACTCATTCTAATGACATCCTCGCCTCATCCCCAATCCCCCACCCAGACTTACTCCTATCATGAATCTCCATCCCAACCGCCAGCCCAAGCGAAGAAACCTCCTCCTCGCTCTTCGCCTCGCTCGCCCTGCGCGTCCTTGGTGGCCTCTCCTTGTCCTTGTCCTTGTCCTGTGTGGCGACCGACGACACCGTGGAGCGGTCCGTAACCTTCCGCCTCAGTGACGTGGGCCGGAAGAAGGACCGCGAGGACGTCGAGGTCGAGTGGGTCGAGTGGGCTGAGTGCACCGAGGCGCCGTCGTCCTGTTCGTCCGACTTCTTGATCGGGATAGGAACCGCCTTTCCGTCGTCCTCCGCGCCCGCCTGCGCGTTGTCGCCCGCGTCGGACTCTAGGACCACCTCGAGACTGGGAATCTTGTGCTCTGCTACCGTCGGCGAGATCATCCTCTCCTCTGTCGTGCTGTAGGCTTGCTTTGTGAGTAGTAGAGCGGGCGGGGGCGGCTTGGACGCGGTCTCATCCGGCTCAACTACCTCCGTCGTCCCATCGCCGGTGACGATCTCGCTTGGCTGCTCCTCTTCGTCCATCTCGACCAGTTCAGCGTCGCGATACCACTTCCTCCGCCGCGTCCACCGACCCCAACCATCCTGTCCCCTTCGGCCGTTTTGCCACTGCGAACGTCAGTATTAGCCCCAAGGTAAATCTCCAGGTGGGGCTGGCTGACGTACCTTGTTGTCGTAAAACACCCACCCCATCATCCCGTCAGGTCCATCATAATCCAGCTCCTCCTTGCCGTCGTCCGGCACCGGCACCCCGTCCACCTTCCACTTGCTCCCCTCCACCCACCGCCAGTGCATCTGGCTACCCTCCTCAGCCTCGGGCAGCTCGAACGCGTCTCGCGGGGGAACAGGGTTGTTGTGCTCGTCAGTCCACGCGCTGCGCTCGTAGGCGAAGAGGCTTGTAGTCCAGCCGAGCCCGACCCACCGGCGTTGGTTCTCGTAGATGATGAACGTGAACTTGACGCCGGCGTCCCTTCCGAGGCCCTCGCCGTGCTTGTGGCCGTGGTGGTGCGACTGCTTCCGGAGCGCCTTCGTTAGCTCCGACTCCTGCTTCTTGGGCGATGGAGGCTCGCCCCTGACCCCGTTGCTCTCGCCGTCTGTATGCGTCGTGACGATTTTCGGAACGGTACCGTTGACTGCAGGCTTCATCGGGCTTTCAAACTTAAGCCCCGTCATCAGTGCGGCGAGCCGGCGGACCATCGAGCTCCTCCAGAGGAGCTCACGAGCGACGCGCATGACCTTGGCGTGCCAGCTGAGGACGAGAGTCCCTAGCACGAGGACAACGCGTCGGGTGGTGATGATGCGCAGGGGCGGTAATGTGAGCGCGATCCAGAACGGAGTGCAGAAGAGGATTCGGATGAACATGGTCGTGAGGGCCGGACGCGTCGTCGCCGAAGTGGGCGTCCGCTGTGTACTGAGGAAGTCCGTCATCTCTATCATTGGCTCCAGGAGCAGGTTGCACCTTCCCGTGAGCTCCTTCAGTGTCTCTACTATCTCGTCGAGCGTCTTCTGGTGCCTCGTCGTGGTTATCTCGGAAGTGGCCCTCTGGTGCCCCCTTCCGGCGACTCCATTCGTCGACACCTTGGCAGAGTTTCGCTGAGCCCTCCCAGAGGGGCCATTCGCCGTGGGATTGTTGGTGGACGATTCCTTCTGTGCGGGCTCGCCCCAGCCGCTGGTACTCAGCGGGCTGAACCGCCTTGCGTACATGCCGAGGATGAGCGAGACGACAACCACTATGGGTCCGGCCATGCGTATCACAACATCCCCGTAGAGAACAACGGCCCAGAAAACTAGCAGCATAAGAAAGCTCTCCCACGGGTCGCCCGTCGACCAGCTCAATAGGCCCGCCATCTTGTTCAGTGGTAATAGGAACGGGTGGGAGTAGGCGAGTGCGCGGGTGATCTGTGGCGGGGTAGCTAGGAGGAGGGGGGATTTCTGGTGTACAAGGATGGTAGAGCGGCGCTTAGAAGACTTGGTCGTGGGGATCGAGAGAGTAGCGGGGGAGAAGGCGGCTTGTGTAGGAGGGCCGTTGGCCGGGGAGTGGATATCATCCCCGGCACGAGGTGTGCCGGGGCCGGTTCCATCGGGATCGGCGGCCCCGCGGGCGCGTTTCGGGGACGTCATTTGGGACATTAGCCACGGCGGCTCCTGCGGGAAGATGCGTGTTAGTAGAAGACCAAGGATGCGACATCGTAGGACAAAGCCTGGGCGAAAAGAGGGAGAGGAGCCGTGCCGGCGATGGGCCCCGTCCGTCCACGGTCGCCAGGTGGACGCAGGGGAGGCCCGCAAGACGACAGTGACGAGGGGGCCGGTCATGGTAGGGACAGGACTCGCCATAGAGGTAGTCGCTAGCTACCCCAACGACCACCTCGATGGGGAAGAGTATGCTTGCCATCCCGAGAGGGCCGGTTGCTAGGCAAAGGGAGGTAGAGGTACAAGCGAGAGAACACTCACAAAAGCTGCCATTTATGAGATCTAGTCGTTCGATGCCAGAGCCCAAGCCGCCACAACTTGACCTCATCAGAGGGGCCGGGCGGATCAGAGGGGCGCCGGCATGGCAATGCAGGGGAGCCTGGGGTATGAGAGCCAATGCGAGCAAAGGCGGGACGCGGAAGGGCAAAGGCGGGAATTCGGTAGGTGGGAATCCGAAGAATGGTGCAGCGAAAGAGAGTGTGAGAGTGGGGTGGGTTAACGTGTTGTCAGAGGTCAGGTCGAGAGTAAGCGTAGCGAGAGGTTGGTTGGCAAAATGCGGTGGAGGGGTCGGTATGAATGTGCTGTACGAAGCTGAGTGGATGGACGGAATGCAAGAAGTAAAGCGGATGGAGGATAGATGTGTGGGAAAAAAATGGCGAAGTTGGAGTTGGGTTGAGCTGCAGGAGAAGGATGCTCGACGACCTTGGGACGACCTGACCTGGGGAACCTTAGACCTTGGACTTGGCAGTCGCAGCCGCAGCTCGAAGCTTCCACCTACTCCACCCACGGCAGTCGCGATGAACACGTGAGAGGGGCTGGGCGCGGCGTTGTACGTCAGCGTTGGAAGGAGCAGGAGTCCACCTGTGATTGGCCAGCAGGTTGCGCTGGGTTGGATTGGAGGGGGTATCCCAGTAAACCCCCAGTAAAACCCCAGCTCTCCCCACTGCGTATGCCGAGGCGACGCCCCGCTATTAATTCCTCATGCAACATGAGCCAGCATCCGCATCACATGTGAATGAGACTTTGCATGTGCAAACTGGTTACGTCACCAGGATCTCTAGTCAGCCGCCATCTCGATGTTGGACCGTTGTAGGTCGTTTAGCTGCTTCGAACTCTAGAAACATCAAACTGCTAATATTGGTTATAACTCCAACGTAGAATTACTATGAGACTGATAGAATGAATACAAGCCGCCTCATGTGGTCAGCCATAACAATCCAGGCCCTCGTCCCCGAGCCCACAGATCATCTCGTTTCTTGTCCCCCAGAGCAACTCAGACTGAGCATCTCCACCGCCACCTTTTCGATTAAGGCATCGGTCAACAACACTTCAACATGGTACAATGTTGGATACCAGAAAACAGAAAAGCTAAGAGAGGAAAGGGGGGGGGAACAAAAATCAAGATTGAACGCCCTAGGAGTCCCATTGCCCACTAAAATAGCCTCTATACCCGATGGCCAACCCAGCAACTTCCATGCGCAAACCCATCAGCCGAAATACCGAACGGGAGCAGGAAAGATATCGTCCGAAGTCAGGCCTCGTACCTGCCATGCGTGTAAAAAAAATGGACAGAAGAAAACTTGGTTCCATTGGATGGTCACCACTAAATATCGCATCCACCCTTCACATCCCATCCGCCCAAGCCCAGAACCGCCTCGCCTGTCTACTCGCGGGCATCCCCCCACCATGATCAAAAACAAAGCGCTGCTGGCGGGTTCCTCCTGTGTCGCCGCCCCCGATCAAAAGAACCAGCGAGTGCTTCCCTGGGCCTGGGACGTCACGGAACTGGCTGTGGAAGGCGATTTGGTTGCGGTTGATAGTAAATGAAAGTGCTTGATTCGGGGTAGGTCGCACCGTCTCGGCTTCAGTGTCAACTTCAAGTACAAGCCGGTCCGAGTCGGTGGCGGCTTTCCAGCGCCCATCTGGACCTTCGCATTCGGAGAGGTAGTAGTACTGTATGGTATCTGCTTTTACTGCTGAGCCTCTCGGCGTTGATGGGGACCCGAAGGAGGTGCTGGGTGAAATAGGCGGAAGACTAGATATATTGAGGTGCGGCGGAGGCTTAGCATTGGGGGAAAGGGCTGCTTGCGTAAGATGGATCAGGGTATTCGTCGTAGGGAGAGTGTTAGATATAGGGGTCAGCGGCGGAGGGCGCACCTGGCCAGAAGCGTTTGCTATAGGAGGGATGGGAACAGGGGGCGACTGCATAGTACGCATCTGGCCTGGTGCAATCGTTGTCTGGTGTGGGCTCGCGGATTCGCTGTACATCGTCGGGGGTCGCGTGTAGGCGGGAGGACCAGTCAAGCCGGGAGATGAGTTAGGACTGGCACTTGGCTGCCGAGGCTGTGTCTGGACCAGAGCGTCCATCATAGGGTGTGGTTTGGGGGCGAGGGGCGGCTGTGAATGCCCGCGCATGTGGGGATTGTCCACGGGAAGGCGGGGTTCGACGATAGCGGGTTCCCCCATAGGTGGCTTCATGCATGATGGAGTACTCATCGCGGTGGCTGAGTTGACAATGCTAGGCGATTGTCGAGGCTGCAACCGGAGCAGGGCATCTGTCGCAAGCGGGGTTGGCTGCGAGGGCGCACGCATCTGGCTAGGACTGTCCGTTGTGATAAGGGGCTTGGCGCCAATGGCTTCTGCCACACGGGGGCCCATGGGGGTCGGGGTGTTCCTTGCGGGGGGTGATGTGGGATTGGCGGCTCGTTGTCCAGGTTCTAGACGAACCGGTGTATACATCGCAGGGGGTGGTTTGGGGGAGATAGAGGAGGGCAAAGGCCTGCGCATCTGGCCAGGCTTGTCTACGGCTGGGGAGGGGTTGATGATGGTGGCTCCTGCCGGGGTAGTGTTCGCCGTAGCAGGCGGGGAGAGGGGGAGAGAGGTCCGCTGAAGCACCCGCATCTGGCCAGTCTTGTCCTTGGCCGCGGAAGGGTTGGTAGTGGCGGCTGTTGCAGGTCGCTCCGATGGGATTGGGGTGCGAATAGCGGCTGGCTGTAGTGACAGCGCAGTCTTTGCAGGTGGATTTACAACATCAGGTCGAGAGTTGACCGGAGGCCTGTTCATCGCTGGGGATGGGTCGCCATTGGGGGTAGGCTGGGCTGTCAGCTCGGCCTTTGCGGGTCGATTCACCACACCTTGCCGAGCGTCAGCCGCAGTGTCAGTCACGGGAGGTGAGTCTGTAACGGCGCCTGGCCGTGTTGTCGGCCCATTCTTTACGGGCGGCTTCACCACATCCGTTCGGGTGTCGGCCGGGGTGCTCATCGCGGGAGACGGTTTGGTATTGGACGCCGCAGGCTGTACCGGTGCTCTGCCCTGTGCTGACTGATCCACCAAAGCTTGTCGAATGCCAGCCGGGGAATCCGAACCTCGCGTCGGTTTGGGCTGGTCATTTGGCTTAGGCTGCGGATTAGGGGGGAAGGAAGCGTTCATGGACTTGAGCGGCGCCTGGCTCCGCACCGGTCGTGGACTGGCATGCGGACTAGTCGCAACTGATATCGTCCCGCCTTCCGTCGGCCCATCGTCTCGATGATCTGCAGCAAGCCTCCCGCCCATGACCGGCTCCTGGTTCACGGGGGTTGCTACCTCTGACCCATCCTCGGCAGGCGAAGCGGATGATTCCACACCAGTCATGGGATCCCCATATGTTTTCAGCTGACCCGAATCCTCGCCTGGTGGTGAAAACCCATCCATCTCCGACATGGACGTCGGAGGCTCGGTCAAGGGCGAGTCGGCCGCATCGTCGTTGACCTGGCTCATGCTAGTAGCCACATCGCCGCGAGACGGCAACACGGAGCCCTGGCGGCTCCTGGCACGGCTTTCTTCCGTCCCAACACGTTCGACACTTCGGCGGCTGACGTCCGCCTCTCCTTGAGATTTCTTGAAGTCGGCAAAGCAAGTGAAGCCCCGTGCCCGAGAAAATGCCATGAGCGCGAGATCCACATATCCGGCATCCAAATTATATCCGGGGACGCCGAACTTTGGCTTCCGCCAGTCGAACTCCTGCAGCGCCGAGGCCTTGGTCCACGCCGCCAGATTTTTCCTGCTTGCGGCGGTCAACTGGCTGCACTAGAGCTTACCCTTGTCTTCTGGGGGGGACACGGGGTTGCGAAGAGAGGAAAAACTTACGGGGGGTGGAAGAAGAGGGTGGGGAAGAATCTCTTGGACTCTTTCGGACCACCGTCTTCATATCCCTCGCTCCAGCCGGTGATCACACGGGTCTTCCCGCGGGTTTCGACCGTGTAGCACGCGGGCACGCGTGTCTGCCTCTTGTCGAGGAGACCGAGACCACTGATCCCCCTGTACAGCTCCAGGAGACCAAAGCCCTCGGTGTCGTCCCACGGAATGACCATGCAGAGATAATACTGGGAATCGGGCGGCCAGTACGCGTAGTAGAGCTCCCCGCCTTTTGCCCGTGTGATGGCAGTGCCAGATTGCCTCGTTGGGGACTGGGACGGGCTGAGGTCACCTCCATTGCTCCTGAGCAGTGTCCGAGCGGGCGGAGGCGGGGTGTTTGGGGGAGAAACATCTTCCCGTTTCGCGCTCTCGAGAGCAGGGTTACGAGATGGCGTTTTTATCAGCGTGTTGATAGGTAAATAGCCTTCCCGGATTGCCTTGTCGAGCGCGGCGTTATTCGCGGCCGCCTTGGTCCTGTTGCACCCTATCACCTCCCATCCAAGATGCTCTATGGCAGCCGAATAAGACCCCTCCATTCCGTGGGACCTGCCCTGCAAATGCTTCGCCGCCCCTCGGAGAGCGCCCTGGAGACTGCCGAAATAGACCGTGTGGTCGGCACACTCGCATTTCACGATGTACCACTTTTCGGTCGACCCTTGTGGGTAGTTGAAGATAGCATGCTTGTGCCTTGCATTACCTCCCTGGTAGACCTCCTCGTACGTGACAGTACGAGGACCTTGTGGATTGCCGACGGGGACCCCGGCTGATCTTGACTTCTTTGCACCCGGGGTCTCCATGTCCGTGTCCACCCGGGAGGAATCTGATTCACGTGCACGTTTCCGCGTCTACTCATCTCGTTAGCGTGTCGGAGCGTCTATAGCGCTGCGCAAGAAAGAACCTGGTGTGATCTGACTCGTCGAATGTCATGGGAAGAGAACGGCTAAGAAACTTACAATCGGGGTCGTCAGAGTAGGGACCCTACCACCGAAGGTAGAGCTCGACCGTACGGTCGTGCCTACCGTGGGCTGCGCCTCGGCATTAACGGCCCCGTTCCTCCCAGCGTTTTCCTAGGAACGTCGTCAGCCAACAGCCATGGTAGGTTCAAAAGGAGTTAAAGGGCGTGACCAAAATGAGATATAACCGACGGAACCTACATCTAGAACAATGTGGCCATCCTCCGCCACAGCGGCACGGAGAATAGACTCCATCTCCTCCTCAAAAAGGCGAAGATTCGCTTGCTGCTGAGAGTATGCCCGATTCTCCAACTGCTTGAACACCGCGTTCCTAGCCTGCAGCTCGCCCTCCGCAACAGACGCATCGAAATCGGCGGCACCGGCGCGCCCCCACTCCACCATCTTGCGCGCCGTCTCGGCTGAGTGCTCCTCTAGCATCTTCCCCCAATCGGCCTCGAGCGCCTCCTTCCTCTCCTGATAGGCTAATAGTCTCTCAGTGGCAGCCCTGATCGTGGCCCGGAGGGACGAGACGATATCGTCATCGTCCTCGGGGGCTGGGGGCGCCTGGGCGGACGAGCCGGACCGGAGGCCGGCTCGTTCTCGCGCCTTTGGCGATGCATCTAGTGAGGGGTCAGTCAGCCAGAATCTTGAGGACAGGTGTCTGGGCTGCTGGTGAATAATATCAATTGAAACCAACGAAACTCACCTCCCAGCGGCATCCCGCTCGCTCGCGTACGGCGCCGCTTGCTCTGATGAAATAAAAACAACCTCTCCTGATTGAATCCGGAGATGGATTTTTTTGATGAGAGCGATGAAAATTGATGGAGATTGCAAAGGCGTCAATGGAGGTAAATGAGAAGTGCCAGGTGATGCTTTGCCAGCAATCAATGATGATAAAGGGTGTCGAGAGAGAAAAAATAAGCAGGCCAATGAGACCTATGAGATGACCGTTTACAGACGGAACCCGGTCTGTTTGGTTTCGCTGAGGGAATTCCGAAATGGTAGGCAGGTGCGCCCAAGATGTTGTCGATTTTGACAGGGCAGGTGCGACGGGGACGACTGCTGGCACTGGCGACGCGACCACTCACAATCCCATACGCGATTACTTATTTTTCAGGGCGCAGGGGCAGTGGTGGGTAGCGCTAGAAAGGAAAATAAAGCCCCATTGAAGGGCACTAAACAAGTCCTGATGCCTCCAGCTGGCTCATTCTGGATTCAATGTAAAAGGGGGAAGCAGACATTAGATCCGGATAATCGGGAGATAACTTGCGCCTTCCTCTGGTGGATGGGTGATATTTCGAGACTGGGATTAATATTATTGGGAAGGTGCTGGTTGCAGAATGGTGATTAAGGTTGGCATGAAGCCAAGCGGGTCCCTGCAGTGATTGGCTAATATGGGGTACACACTCGCATCATTCACCACTCGCTGCTGGCTAAGCTCGGCCAGAGCTCCACCCAGATGTCGACCTCCAGGCTATATTGGGTCAAAGTCCAGGACTATTGAATTGCCCCATATCACAACAAGGACACCCCTCTCTCTTTTTGTCGGCACGTACGGAGTAAGACTGTCCCTTTTACTGCTTACTGCTTGCCAATCCTACATACGACTAGATAAGCCAATATCCAACCCCGAGCACGACTATCACAGAGTGCACGGGCAATCATGCTGTCTAACAATCTAACAAGCGTGTAAGTAAGGCCGTTTCATTCCTCTGTGGAACAAACATCGCCTTTTTTTGGCCGCAACCGGAATGGACGGCCGTTTGAACAAGGAAATGCCACAATTTCTCTAACGGGAACGGGAACGAATCTTGCTCTCAGCGGCAGTTACGGGCACATAGATAACAACCAACCACACTGAACTACGGAGTAAGTACTGATCAGTCATATAATAATATCTGCATAACGACACCTCCCTGTGACCCATTCCTCCATGCGCCATACCATCCGTAACGTACATGAAAAGTAAAATGAAGAAGAATAGAAGAGAAGAGAAAAAAAAAGCAAACAAATCCTCTCGAAACAGGAAATGAGACAGAAAAAAAGACCATAGAAGACGATGACGAAAACATCAAAACACGGGGCGGCTCCAGCCCGTCCAACCCGCCATAATCCATCCCCCGCCTTCTTACCCCCCTGTAGCATTCCTTCTCACATCTCGGAACAATCCTTTACTCCACCCGCGCTCCTCCGCAGCCAACTCTCTCTCCCCCCTCTGGCCAACACCTCAGACACACTCTCATACCCTCAACTACCAGAAGCTGCACCATCCAATGTAGTGCTGACACAGGTTCTCCAGCCTGGTCGCCTCGATGATCAGGCGGTTGACTTGCCCCACAACGTCCATCTCCACCGCATTCCTAAAGTCCCTCCCCGTCAGCTTCTGCTGCACGCGGTCCAGCACCTCGAGCGCCCGCGCGTTCTGCACCTCCACCACGTCCGTGTGCCCGTTCGTGGTGGCGTTGTTAGCGCCATTGACGCCCTCGTGCGCCGAGGAGTTGGTGCGGGCGCGTGCGCGCGGCACGGGGGGGATGGTGGTCTCGATGTTCGCCTGTGCGGCCAGCAGGTCACGGGGTTGGCCCTCAAGGATGGACGGGCGGCGGGCACGCGCCCCGTGAGGTCCAGCGATGGCGGCTTCGCGCTCGGATTGGAATGGCCCTGCGGGGTCTTGTGGCGCGTTGGTCAGACGCCAGGTGAGAAGGGGATCGTGGATGAACTGCTCGATAGTTAGTAACCGGGATAATATAGTAGAATGGAGAATGGGGGAGTCTTACAGCTTCGAGAACGGCCATAACGCTCTCTTTGTTGTCCCGGAGAACCCTCATGACCTGCTCGCATGTAATGCGGAAGCTGCCCTCGATATTGCTCACCTCCATCGCATACGTGAGCATGCGGGTGAGTCGGAAAGGCACGCGCTCTGGGTACTTCTCGCGCTTCATCGCCACCTCGAAACAGTCGCCAAAGTCGATGTGGATGATCTTGCCCGTGATGCGGTCGAGCATAAGGTTGGACGGATGCCGGTCGCCTAGGCCAAGGATGTATCCCACCATAGACATGACGCCCAGAGACCGGGTGTAGTTGGTGCGCCTCTCGAGCCACGCCTCTGAGCTCTTGCTCTTGAGCCAAAGAACACGATAGAGATCTTGTCCCGTCGTGTTGTCGAGGGCGTACCCGAAGACCTCCACCTTCTGCATAAGAGTGAGGTTGTCGTAATCGGGCGCCATCTGAAGCATGATGCGGTGTTCAATGTTGAGAAGGATCTTCCTACTCTCACGGTACTCGCGGATGAGGACATGGAGCGTGTCGCTGTTGGGTACCCAGCCCAGGAGACCCGAGTTCTGCGAGAGCGGGATCGCCGGGTATCGCTGGATGTTGAGGTGGCGCTTGTAGCACTCCGTATCGTTAGCAAGCAGCGTGTTGCACAACCCAAACAATTGCATCACACGCTCATCCTGTCGGATGTCTTCGTGGCCCTTGAGGAGGAAGGAGTAAGAGGTGCCGTCGCTTCCGCCGATGTTGAGCTTGCGCGGCCGCTGCTTCGAGTTGATGACGGTAAAGGTAGAGTCGAAGTTCTGGATCCTGACGATCGGCTGACCGCTGCGGTAGGTGCCTGGTACGGCGAGGTCCAGGTCCTTCGCGGCTAGCAGCTTCGGCGAGCAGTACGCCAGCTCGAGGGACGCGACCTGCGGAAGCTGGCGCGAAATCCTCCGGAATACTTGGTAGTAAAGGTCCCATGCCTGGTTCAAGTCATTCACATCTCGCGTCGTCTGGTACTGGCGGCACCATTCCCGAGCCTCGGTCAGGTCGCGACCGAAGGCTTGGACGAAGGATATCTCTCGCAACGTCTCCGGTCCCCGCTCCAGGAGATCATGAAGGGGCCCAAGAACAGCAAACATGCCCTCGATGTTGTGGTCGCCAAAGTAGAGGCGCGAGGCCTCTTCCAGGCCCTCGTGCCAGAGCTCGTGCCATAGAACGGCGACACGGATAAGCTCCTGGCTCACGGTGTCCGCTTGAGCGACGAGATTTGGGCTGTGCTGTCGCATACTATCCATGATCTGCGCAGCCGATTTCGATCGGGTCGAACTCTGGGTCGACTTCATTGCCACCGTGAGCGGGTAGACGAGAGCTTGAGGGTGAGCTC
Source organism: Cephalotrichum gorgonifer (assembly GCA_900312665.1). Taxonomy (NCBI): domain Eukaryota; kingdom Fungi; phylum Ascomycota; class Sordariomycetes; order Microascales; family Microascaceae; genus Cephalotrichum; species Cephalotrichum gorgonifer. The sequence goes on from ONZQ02000021.1 coordinate 30,505, forward strand.
TACCGACATCGGCGAGCAGGTTGTGGACAGACTGCTGCACGCGCCTGTTTGGCTGGTTGATCCGAGCAATGAGCTGCGGAATAACCTCGAGCCAGGTGTCAATGCTGACGTTAGAGAAGCCCTCGGTGACGGCGGAGTTGACATCGGCGCTTCCTCCATGGGTGAACCACAGCGTCAAGAGGCGTAAAGTGTCCTGCAAAGAGCTGCCCTCTGACAATGCAATCGACTTGAAGAAGCCCCGAACAGCAGGAACAACGTGGTCGAGAATGATGGAGGGATCAATCGGGACACGCTCCCTCTCGGACCGCTGCGTGTGGTTGCTGACGATCTCAAAGTTGGCCAACGCCCAGCCGTGCCAGGCCTTGTACCAGCGAGGGTTAAACTTGGTCGCGGCCGAGTACGCCGCCAAGACCTCTTTGACGTTCTGTTGGTGCCAGGTCTCCCTATGCAGGGTCCGAATCCACTCACCCTCGCGAAGGTAGCATTTCGCAAGGAGAACAGTCTGGTCCTGCAGGGCCTTATGTGCCTGGGGGTTCAAGACGGCCGGGTCGATGGCGTGATGGAAATTGAAATCGCTCGAAATCTCAAACCCATTTGGTGCCTGGGCGCTGAGCTGGTTCTTGATGCGCTCCAGGTGAGTAGCGGTCTCGTGCGTGAATCTCCGAAGACAGTAGAGCGCCTTGGGAGGAAGTTCGGGGTGCCGCGTGTCCGGCTGGACACCCACGTCCCACTTGTACTTCAGGATGGCGTAGATAACCTGGGCCGGGATATTCCGACTCGGGCTAGGCTGGGATTGGCCGGACTCCTGGTGATCGTTCCAGAAGGGTAGCACCGTGTCGAGCGGCGCGTCGGTGCCAACGAGCTGCCTGAGCGATTTGTCCGCAAGGCCCATGCGGCCGGATTTGCGACAGAGATTGGAGAACTTGATCCACATGTGCATATTCTCCGCCGGGGAGATGACGAGAGCCCGCAGCTTCAGCATCCTCTGCCAGACTTCAACATTGCGCTGGCAACCCCTGAGTCGGGTCTCCCACGTGCGTCGCATTGTAGCCTGCTTCTTCTCATCGCACTGCTTGTAAACAATGAGTTCCTCGAGCTCCGCCAGCATTTGCACGCGGACGACAACCTGGTACGCTCGGTTGTACGACTCGCTGACAAGAGCGCTCAGCTCCGTGTCCAGGCCTTCTCGCGCTTGCTGAACACTGGTGAGGGCCTCGCGGAATTGGTTGCGGTGCAGGGCGAGGATCGCGCTGAAATAGGCTCGATCGGGCGAGTTACGCCTCATGGACTGAAGATAGCTGTCCATCGAGTCCCACTTGCCGAGACCCCAAGCCGCCGCAGTCGCGAGCGGGGCAATGAGCCTTTGAAGCTCCGGAGACGCATGTTGCCACCTCTCGCTAGCAATAGTAGCGAGAGTGTCCCATTCTCCCAGAGCGTGAAGACACCGCATCTTTCCCATGATGACCTCGATTGGAACAAGCTCGTTGTTCTCCTCCGCGTCTGCGAGGCGTCTGTTGTAGAATGTCAAGGCTTCCTCCCATCGCTCAAGCTTCTCGAACCACGTCTCTCTAAGCGTGATACCGTCTTTGTAAAGCTGAGCGCGTCGCAGAATTCCTATTGCGGCATCGGACTGCTGAAGCTGGTTATTAATAACGATGAGGGCCTCGACGGCGCCGCTGCTCTGGTCTTGAAGGAATTCCAGTTCCTTGTAGTGAAGCGCCTTGGCATACGCGTGGCATCGGGCGGCTTCCCTGCCAAGGACGCGGATGTCGATAGGAAGCGCCTTGTCGTCGTGTTCCATGAACTCGGCAAGGTTGAGGAGAAGCGCCAACAGATCCGGGGGCACATTCTCGGATTTGATCGCGCTTTCGATGTTCTGAATCAACTCGTCCTGCTCCGGGCAAGAGGAATTAGCTTGGGCCCGAAGGCGGGGATCGCTTTTAAGACGAACCTGGAACTGCTCGTAGAGCTCGCCCCAGCAGGATACGAAGGCAGAGTTGAACAGCTCCCGGGCGAGGGGGAGATAAACACTGGCCAAACTCGCGCAGGCCCGTAGAGCATGGTTCGGTGATTCGCTCAAAAGAGTGGTACTGAACCGCCGAAGCCATTCTTGCCAGTCCTCCTTAGTCGACTTGCCCCTGGTATCCCACGCAGCCTTCAGATGAACTGGGTTCATTTCAAGCTTCTTGGACGCTAGCTCCCCAAAGGAAGGCTCGTCAGCCTGATCGCCCGGCCGTGGGTCCGATGTCAGGTGCTGTGGGAGAGCTTCTCCCTTCTGAAGTCTGGTGACGAGGAGCTCGTAATTCTGGTGCTGAATCTGGTTGTTTGCTACAATCTTGTTCACAGAGGCCAAGAAGGGTAGATATTCCTTGCCCAGCTGTTGGATTAGAGCGCAGAGGGTATCAAGGGCTGCAATCCTCAGGGACGATTCCCCCAAGGTGAGAACACGAGTGAGGGGGTGGATGATTCTCGATGCAAAGTCGTTGAGGTTGACTTCGCGCGAGAGCTTACCGATGGTCTCGATGGCGAGCTTTCGAATGTAGATTGGTTGACCCTGCTTCTCAAAAGTGCGCACAATGACAGGAATAATGAGATGCATGTACTCCTCGCTGCTGGAGCCAAATACCAAGAACGCATGAAGAACCCTCTCCGAAGGGATGCGCCTAGTAGAAACATCGCGTTCGAGCGCCCCAAGCATCAGAGGCAAAAGACCCGCTAGATAGATCTTGAACTCGCCTTCGAGTGACCTGGAGATGGCCTCGATCAGCTGAAGGATGGTGGTCTGAAGGGAGGCCGACGTGTTCCAGTATTCTTCCAGAATATCGATAATATCCGGTAGGTAGTTCCGGATATGCTGGCGCACGATGCTGACGAGCGTCGCCAGTTGGTTGAAGTATGACTCGACTCGCTGGGGGTTTGACGACCGGATGACGTGAAGGAATGCCGGGATGATCCTGTCCAGGAATTGCACACACTCGAGCCCAAGGGTACGGAATATGTTCATGATGGCCTCGATAATGGAGGCGTGGTGCATGGCCAATGAGGAGTCGTTGAGAATCTGCAGGAGTGCATTAATAACAACCGTGGAGAAGTACTCCTTGTTAGACGGCATAAGTCCCGTCATCATCAGTGAGATGTCGGTCATCTGCGTCGCCTCCACTCGTCGCTGCACTTCTGGCGTGCGCTCCTCGACTTGCTATGTGCGGTGAGTGCTGTTAGTGCTGCGACGAATCCTAGGACCGGGCTCGGCTACATCAATGTACGCCAGGGACGTTGTGCTGTGTGCTTTGGGTGCAGGGGCTTTTGTGGGTTTGACAGCGCGTGAGAGAAAGCCAACTTGGCCGCGTGGAATGCGAGGTCCGTAGAATGGGTCATCGGTGTGATCCGAGGCCCACACCGGGAGTGCGAAGGGGGCGAGGCAAGATTGAAATACCTGGTGCTTGTACGGGTCCAGTGCGCCCAAGATGCCCATAAGCTTGATCGTCTGCTGCCTCAAAGGCCTGCCGTGACCTTCCGACCGTATGATTCCCTGTAGGAGCTCGAGCAGCTCCGGGTACTCGAGGTATGGTGTTATCACGTAACCCGAGTTACTCGCAATCTGACCGAGGGCATGAAGGGCTGCTTCTCGCTTCGCGTTGGAGCTCTGGTCTTGGAGGGCGCTGATGATGAGCGGCATCAACTTGTCTTTGTACGGGAGCATGTCCTCTCCGCCAACAGTGGCCAGCTCACCAATCGCGTTCAGAATCGTGGCCGCAACGGAGGGCGTTGGGTCGTTAGCCTTGGGTAGGAGAACAGATATCATGGGCTGGACGTATGGCTTGATGAGTCCCTGCGCGTTCTGGATCAGTAGACTAAGTAGTTTCGCGCTCTCTTCCTTGTTCCGCGCAACGTCGGAGAACTCAAGCTCGGTTAACATCTGGATAAGCGTCTTCCTCAAGGATGGGATGATGTAGGCCGGGTTAAATTTCGTCAGGCGGCCAATAATGGCGATGGCAACCTCCCTGATGGCAAAGACCTCATCGTTCAGAGCAAGGAACAAAGTCCTGATGTTCTCGGCCTTAGCGAGATGCCTGTCGAATCGTGCGTCGAGGGCGTCGAGGACAGTTCGTCGAATGTGCGGCTCGGGGTCCGATACTCCTACCGTGAGCAGCTTTTCGATCACCTCGCCTACCACTTGAAGCGCATGCTGACTAGTCTGGCTAACAATGGTATCCTCGACGTAGAGTTGACAACAGGTAAGAGCGGCTGCTTCGCGAATCTCCATATCGTCGTCTTCGACGTACTTGATCGCAACATCGCGAACAAACTCGTTCAGCACGTGGCCTCCATTGTATGTTAGTTCATGGTCCACAAGTCTAGCCGTAGGTGCTGCGAGTGAGGGGAGTGTGAGAGAACTGGAGGCGGCGGGTGGGCGCGGGAGTAGTGACTTGGTGCTGGGGTCTGACGATTTATGTCGGAATAAGGAGATGACACGGGCTCCAGCACTCTGGAGCTTACGCCGGGATTTGGATTGGGGAGGATTGTGAAGTGAGAATTCGACTGGGTCAGACAGGAGTCGTCCGTCGCGCCTATACTAACAGGCGCGACATCTCGCTCGCCAGTCTTCGAGGACGGTGTAATCAAATGTCATTTCGCGGATACCTGAAAAGTCAAAGCTGCCAAGGGTGTTCAAGGCCAGCTTGATCTCGGCCTTTCGATGCTCGAAGGCTTGGGGGTCCTTCGTATCCTTAGTGACAATAGGAAGCGAGGCAAGAGTATTCGGTTGAGGGGCTCCCAACGGCCGGAAAGGCTCGCCGCAGAGGACAACGCTCAACATATCGAGCAACCGGTCCTGAATGGTGGCTTTGACCGAGGGGATGTAGAACGCAATATCGACGAGCGCCTGGGTAAGCTTTGGTGTGAGCTCACAGGCAAATATCGGGTCGAGGAGCGCCTCCATGTATTTGCTTAGAGTCTGTCCGACGGCAACCGCTAGCCGGCTGATGCAGTCAAAAACGGGGTCGACAGATCCTCGCTTGCGGGAGGAGATGCTGAGGCCTTCGCGGACATAGATGAGGACGCCGTCGAGATATGGCGCAATGGCGCTCTTCACCGAGTTGGCGACGTTTCCGATGGCCAGGAAAGCGTCATTGCGCTCCTTCTCTCGCTTCAGCATGCTCGATAGGTAGAGCATAAACTGGTGCAGATATTTGCTGGCAAAAGCGGCCGGGGCGTAGCTCGCGAGGTGGGGGATGAGCAGGACTACCGTCTTACGGATAGTCGGGTCGCGGTGTTCCTTGTGCTTGAAGACGATTTCGCACGCGTCGTCGTAATGATCCTGCATGTACATGCCGCCCTGTTCGAGGAGCTCCTTGAGGACGAGGAGGGATCCGTGAATGGATTCAATGGTGTTAACCTTGAGGCCCATAGTCATTTCGGAGTACATCTTATTCATCCAATTTTTCTTGAGCTCAGGGTCTCGCTCCCGTATGATCTTGAAGCAGGCGCTGACGGTCTCGGCGGAGGTGGCGCGGATGAGGTGTCGCGTGTCGCGGAGTCCAACCCAGATGAGGTCGAAGATCAGGCCGACATAGCCGTACATGAGCGTCGGTGCGTTCTTGGCGAGCTCTCGGAGTTCGAGGACAGCGCTATATCGTCGTTCTTCGATTCGCTCGGACTGAAGCCACTCGAGGGCCGTCTTCACTTCGGCGTCGACCAGTTCGGAGGTCAAGGTGCCGCCAGGCTTGCAGAGCTTCCCCAGCGCGATGGCGGCAGCTTGCATGGGGGCTATGTCTTTACCGCGCAGTACGGTCTTGAGGTTCTGCGTGAAGCGGGTGTATTTGGCGGCCGAGTCGACGCCCTCGAAGTCGATGAGGGCGTCGAGCGCATATATGCCACCCAGTCGCTCTGCGGAGTCGCCTCCATGGGTGATGAGTTGTGTGATTCTGTTATTAACATTGGTGTAGAAGGTAAGGAAGTGGTCGGGGGAGAGATCTGTATATCGAAACGAGAATGTTAGAGTGCGAGCTGGTACAAGGAAGATGGGGGATGGGGGAAGGACCGGGGATAGGGGACGAACCACGATGGCAGACTACCACCAGCTCTCGAAGCTGCTCAGCAGCTCGCTTGCGAACATCGTCGGAGGCCCTATTTTCTGATGTGAGTAATGGGCGCAGGGTATGGGGGATGGGAGCAAGTAGAATCAAGCCCAAGGCTTCACATACCTAGATCTTAGGTCTCGGCAAATAGCATCCAGGCGCTCCAGCGCAACCAGCTGCTGCTGCGTGAGTGACGGGGACATGACTCCCGCTGCTACTCAGCCACAAACAACTGTGTGCATAAAGTCAAGGCGACATCGAAGGTGTTTGCTGGCGTGCCGGAAATCGGAAAGGCGCAGGTCGTGTTGTGGTGGAGGTTGCGGGGGGTTCGAGAAAAAGGCTAAGGTTTGGAAGGAGGAAAGGTACAAGCGAGGATATTATGGCGGGGATACAACGCGACAACAATTAGGTTAGGTCGGTTGGAGCCCGTAGTATGGGGGATGGAATTGGCAGTGATTTCTTGACTGCGAGCACAATAAAGTTCGTGAATTGGGAGTGATTTGTTCTGATAATGAGAGAAGGAAGTAGGAAGGAGAGGAAGGAAGAAGGAACTGCAGATAGGTGTCTGGTGGTTTTGAAGTCGAACAGAGAGGTTCCAGTGTAATGAATTTAGGAACGGAATGATGGTGGGACCAACTACATCCATCACTCCCGACTGGAGCTCCAGCTGGCTGCGCTGCATGGTACCAGTCACGGGCCAAAATTCCGGGGAGGATGACAAAGCAGCACACTCTGAACGGAGCTCCTTAGTCCAGCATCTGGTATCAGCTGTGGTCGTCTGTCTCAAGTCCTCCACTTTCCGCCACATCAAGACGGGGATAGCTTCGCCTCCCTCCAGTCTAAGAATTAGTTATCTCTACAACTCAATCGAACACCGACCTCGCACAAAGCCACGCCACGTTTGAAGACCCATCTGTCAACTCCAGTTTCTACCTACGGCATCCGAATCCCAGTCCATTTGCAACGAACTTCTCCTACCACCTACCTATCGAACACATACTACCCCACCATGGGCAACGATGGCGGCTCCATCCCCACGCGGCGCGAACTCGTCAAGAACACCGACCGCGCCAAGACGGTCAGCGAACTAAAAGCCACCGCCCACGAATCCCTAACCCACGCCTGGACGCACTGTCCCCTCTCCACCGACAAGCTCGACCTCGAGAGCGCGGTGTCCGACTGGCGTGGCCGCCTCTACAACTACGAGTCCGTGCTCAAGAACCTGATGGCCGCCGAGGATGGCGAGGACGCCTCGGAGCCCGCGGCGGAGGTGTCGTTCTCGTCCACGGGTATCAAGAGCCTGAGGGACATCGTGAAGGTGAAGTTCAACAGGAGCACCACGCCGGGCGGCGGCGGTGGGGAAAGGGACGGTGCGGCATGGGTGTGTCCGGTCACGCTGAAGGAGTTCGGGGCGGGGACGAGGGCCGTCTACATCGTGCCTTGCGGACACGCGTTTGCGGAGGTGGCTATCAAGAAGATCGGGGAGAGGAGGTGTCCGGAGTGTAACGAAGCCTTTGAGGAGGAGAACGTCATACCCATCCTGCCTACCTCGGAGGCGGACCTGACGAGGCTGGCGGCTCGCGTGGAGCGGTTACAGGGGGAGGGCCTAACGCACGGCCTGAAGAAGGATAAGAAGGGTGGGAAGAAGAAGAGGAAGAGGGCGGAGGAGAACGGGGACAAGGAGGGCGAGGACGGAGGGAAGGCGGGCAAGGCCGCGAAGAAGGACGAGCGGCTCAGCGGTATCAACAACGCCAGGACGGCCTCGCTGATGGCGAAGGTCCTAGCGGAGCAGGACGAGCTGGCCAAGAGGCGGAAGGTGGCGGCTGCGATGGCAAGCAAGTGAAAAACGCGCGATACGAAATTTTCTTTGCATGTTTATATTATTTCTGCATCAACAAGGGGCCAGGGGGACAGGCGGCGTACGGACTAAATAGATACCCCTTCAAACAAACAATAAACCATCACGATAATTCACAATAGACCACCTAAGTCAAGAGTCCAATGTCATCCGTCCGTAAAAGTTTCACTTCGTTAAAACGATGTTCTAGTTTTTTTCGGTTTGTACAAGATGAGGAGGATCCATCCCACCCACCCATCTACAGCTCGTCCTTCCCGCCAGACCCGTGTGCGGCCGGCGCAGGCTCACAGGCAGCAGGGGTGCCGACCTCCATCTTATAGACACACTTCTCCGACTCCGAGACCCTCCAGATCTCCTCCTTCTCCGCGCAGGCCAGCCAGACGTCCGTCCGCCTTCGAGGGCCGTTCCAGCAGCTCTGACCATTCTCGTACCTCAGCACCATGCGCTCCCCCGAGCCCAGCCCCTTCCCGTCGTGGCGCTCCTCCTCGTCCGACATCTCGCGGTCGATGCGGGCGAAGTCGCCCATGTTGGTGTTCCCGTGGCCCTTCTTGCTCTTCTGCGAGGTCTTCTGGAACCAGCACAGCTCGTACGTGTACTCGCCCGAGTCCTTGGCGATGCATTGACCCTTGAGCGCCCGGAAGATGTCGTCGGGGCCGTAGTCCTTGTCGAGGTCTTCCTCCTCGGACTTAAGGGTGCCCTTCTTCGAGGAGATCTCGCGCTCGGCGGCCTGCAGGGCGTCACGGGCGGAGGCGAGGGCTTTCGACTCCTTTGCTCCGTCCTTGGTGTCCGCCAGCATGCCATTGTCCACGAGCCACTTGCGAAGGAGAGTGAGCTGCTTGTAGTAGAGATCGATGACGAACTTTGGCAAGTAAGCCTCAAACGCGTAGACTGCAGAATGTTAGTGGCCGGCTATTGAGCTCCAGATTAGGGGGCAGATACATACTGATATCTGCGTCAGCCGCCTCCTCTGTGGCCTCGAAGTCCTTCCAGTTGATACCATTCTCCTCGTCGTCCTCCACCAAGACATCCTGAATCTCCTTGTCATCGATGATGGGCGGCAATTCACCCGCAATCCTGGCAGCGTAGTTCTCCCACGACTTGGCGGCTTGCTTGACTCCCTCGTCGTTGAAGTTCGGGTTGTACTCCTCCTTGAATCGTTTCAGGATGCCCTCGAGCTCGGCAATCTTGCCCCGCGCCTCGTCCCGCTGTTTCACAACAAGCTCAAGGGTCTCGCGAAGCTCATCCACGCGGTTCTTCGACAGGTCAAGCAGCTCGGCAAGCTTGCCGCCGGAAGCGCCCACCCTGTTCACCTTCCTCCGCTCCAGCCTCTCGACCTCGTCGAACTTGTTCTGGAGTGTGACCCTCTTCGCTTCGAGAGCAACCACCTCGTTGCGGAGGTTGACGATGTTCGTCTCGACGTTGCGGCGGGCCTGCTTGGCCTGGCGGATGAGCTCATTCCTCTTCGCCCCGGACTTCTCCAGGGCCTTCTGCTTCTGTTCTGCGACGCGGCGCCACTCCTTGCCGATCTCGGCGCACTTATTCGGGCACTTGACGCCGCCGGCGCCGCTGTATTCCTCGGAGCCGTCGCAACAGAGGTCGTAGTCGCAGACGCCATCGTTTACGAGCGTGAAGGGGACGTATGCCCCGATGTGGCCCTTGTTGGCGCACCAGAAGCCCGGGAGAGCGTTGGAGGTGTTCGTCGTGCCGCTCGGGGAGCCGGGGAGAGGCTGGGGCGGGGAGAGGGGGGAGAGATTGGCGCAGGCTGAGGTTCCAGGCTCGTCGGAGCCATCGGGGCAGTCGCACGAGTCGTCGTTGACCTTGGCCGCGTCGATCTTGATGGAGGGATTTGAGATGCAGGTGAATGTGTCCTTGGATTCGTAGTACTTGGCGACTATCACTCGCGCTTGTTAGCTGCTGTCCCGGCCGCATTGGGTCTCCATGGGTAAGGGGATTGGAAAGAAAGACAGATTTAATTGGATTTCAAAGACCAGTGAAGGTGAATCTGGGGAGCTGGGAATGGGAATGGGAACCTTACACTCTGGGCTAACACCTCGTGGCAAAGTCCCAGCAGAGGCATGGCTTGCCAAAGCCACTGTGCCAAGCAGCAGAGATACAAGTGACTGTCTCATAGCGGCAATCCCCAGGTCCAATTCGCTCCAGGGATGAGGGGGAGAACCCGACCGGGCAGGTTTCGTGAAGATGGCGCGTACGAGCAATGTAGTACGCCGTCGTAAGGTGTGAGTGAGCAAGGAGGAAGGTCTGGGGCTTGTACCAAAGTATCTAGAGCTGTGTTAGTAGGTAGGTACAGCTGGCTGCTGCTAGGTGAAACGTGGAGATTTCGGCGGATGTTCGGCTAAATGAGACCCCTGCTTGGCATGCGGGCACTAGTGGGGCCGTCTGGCTGTTCTCTCAAAATTAAGACGAGGAGGGGTCATGAAGAGATGCAAGTTGCCCCGCGGCGGCACTTTTTTTTTTCTTCGTCGATTTTGCTGTCACTGCTCCTAAATTGCACAATTCCACACGTTTCCAGGTCCTTTCTCTCCCTTCTGAAATCATATATCGTGGCCCCAAAATCACGCGAAATCATGGCTCCACAGGCCTCCGACACCGCGATACAGGACCTCAACACCCTCGTCTCCAATGTGGTTGTGCTCCTCACGAAGCTCGAAGCGACTCTGACTAGTCTCAGCAAGCAGACTAAGACAGCAGCAACGCCCAGCTCATCAGGCACGGCCTCCGATTTCGACTCCCTCCGCGTAGCCCACGACTCCGCCTCCCTCATCAAATCCCATACTACGAAGCTATCCCTTTTGATAATTACGGAGCCGTTCACCCCGTCGGCCATATGCACGGTTCTCCGGGAGCTCGTCTCGGGCCCGGTACCAGCTCTTGCTGCCGCTGCCGAGACTTGCGATCCCGCTCGATACACCACCGACTTCAGCCAAGCCCTCAACTCAAAGTGCCACTTTGTTCTTAGGGACTTGCGGACGTTTATCCTGAAGATACCAACGGATGGAAAGGTTCTATCGGATGAGGCGCAGCGCGTCTCTACCGATGGGTCTGGGAAGGGGAGTATGGCGATGACGGGGCTACTCTGGTCCATCTGCGACGACCTCATGAGCTTCTCACAGGCGGGGGTGTCAGGGTATTACATCCAGAAGGTGGAGGAGACGAGGCTCACGCTCAAGGACATAATAGAAGAATTGAAGGAGTGGAGTGAGGAGGAAGAGGACGATGATGAAGACGATGATGAGCCCGTGCACGCAGACTTTGATTCCGCCGTGGACGTCGGCGACAGCCGCGGCAATAGTCCGGGGCCGGGGGGAGCTGCGCAGGCGGTGCTGGACGACTTGATGAACTCCGCGGGGACGATACCAAGGGACGATCCGGACAACATCCGCGGCCGGGTCGAAATCTGTCTTCGGAGGCTGCGGCTTTCCATGATTCTCTGCCAGGCCGTCACGAAGCGACGGCTAAAGGCGGCGCCAAAGTTCCCCGCGGAGGACGCGGGGGTAGTGCGGACCCTAGAGCGTGCGATCGGGTCCCTCAAGCAACTTCCTGACCGGTTTGAGGACGCGGCGATGGCTTTCTACGACCTTGACCCGGCTGGTATCGACGCCAGCATGAAGGTGTGCGCCGAGGAAGCCGTGGGTGTAGCAAAGATGCTGGAGAAGTCGTGGGCAGGGGAGAAGGATGAGTTTACGGAGTGGGCGGAGAAGTTCGAGGTGCAGATTACTAAGTAGAGTATTATTCTGGGCACGAAATCGAATACGGACAGAGCCCAAGTTTGGCGATGACCCGCTCCTGGACATCCAATCATGAATGGGATGAGAACCGGCCGAGAAGTAAAGTGTATGTACAGATGAAAGGACTGAGACGCTGATACCACATGCAAGGACCACCAGAGCCGAAAGCATATACGGCCCCTAGCTACAGACGCTCTTTCCCATGAATTCCCAATGACTCGAAGGCTCCTCAGGTGAATAGCTCGATGCAGTCCACAATCTGTCGGCGAAAAAGTCAGCCCAGTCCTACCAAGAAACAACCGCCGTTCGAGATAAGGTGAGGGAAGGGGGACTTACATAGTTGGGACTCAGGAAGGTGGCTCCGTCGCTACCGGACGCCACACCAATCGTGATGGTGTTCTTTCCCGCGACCAGCGTGCCAGCCGGGACCTTGAAATCGTACACCTCCCCATGGCCCCTGTACGCCCCGCGCGTGACCCCCCTCGAGTCAATCTTCGCCGGCGCCGCGGGCGTGGGCGCGTTCCACCCGTTGACGCTCACGGACGGCCTCCCCCCGGCAAAGGAGAGGGTCGTAGCAATGCGGAGGGTCGCCGCGCCCGGGGCGGATGCCAGGTTGACGTTGATGGTGGCGGGGTTGTTCACGGACTTGAATATGGCCATGGGGAAGTCGGAGGACGACGAGCTGCCGACATTGTACGTCAGGGGCCCCCAGGACGACATCCGGGAGTCGGAGGGGTGCATGCGGAGGAACTTGTCCGCGTTGCGGAAGCCGGTCGGCTGGCCGTCGTACTCGCCTATCTTCAGGAGGGATTTCGCGGGGGCGGAGAGGGTGCTCGCGATGTCCTTGGTGGTGGCGGACCCGGCGGAGACGGAGACGGTGGTGGTGGCGACCTTGAACTCGGTCTGGTAGAGGACCATGGTGTAGGTGCCCGGCTTCATGAGCGGGGACGTGAAGGCGCCTGTGGAGGAGGGGTAGGTCCAGTACTGTGCGTTGCTGTTGAACCAGTGAACGACGGTCTGGAAGGACGAGGGGACGCCCGAGGCCCTCCCCGTCACGGTGCCGCGGCCGGAGGCCGGGACGTAGCCCTTCACGTTGAGGTCGGCGAAGAAGGAGGTGTCGACCTCCCTCTTCTTGGGGATCCCGCTGCGAGAGAACTGGAGGAGGTAAGGCCCGTGGAGCCCCACGCGGAAGGCCTCGGTCTGGACGTGGCCGCTGTTCATGTAGTTGTACAGGTTCGTGGAGTCGCCGACGCGGTTGGAGTTGATGTCGCGGAAGAAGGGCCCGCCGGAGGACGACTCGCGCTGGGGCACGAGGATGCAGGCGTGGATGGCCTCGGGGGTGTTCAGGCCGTAGACGCAGGCGGCGTCCTCGTCGATGTACCTCTCGCTCGAGTAGAACTTGGAGCGGGTCTGGCCGTTGACCAGGTAGACGTCGGAGCCCTCGACGGCGGTGGAGCTGTCGAGGGTGCTGGAGACCTCGCCGAAGGGGTGCTCGAGGGGCAGGACGTTCTTGTTCAAGCGGGCGATGAAGCGGAGCTCGCCGACGGAGGGCTCGGCGGTGATGTAGGTGGCCATGTAGATCTTGGACTCGCCCTCGCGCACGGCCATGTAGTGCGTCAGGGTGCTGGTGGCGCACTCGATACGGATGACGCGGGCGCCGGCGGCGGTCACGGTGGAGACGGAGACGGTGGCGGAGCCGAGGCCGGAGGAGATGTGCGTGCCCTTGCCGCTGGAGCCCTGGAGCTCATTGCCACGGAACTTGATGGAGGAGATGTCGCAGCTCGATTTAGAGAGGGTGAAGATGAGGGGGTCGGCGGAGCCGGCGTCGACGATGTAGTTGTTGCCCGAGGAGGTGAAGCCGAACGCGGCGGACACGAGGGGGAGGAGGGCTAGGAGGGCGAAGAGGAGGGAGAGGAGGGGAGAGGACTTGGAAGCCATTTTGGACAAGGGGGGGAAGCTGTGACGGCTTTCCCCTTGGCGTGGTGAGGCGGCGATACAGCAGTCGCGCAGGCAGAAGAGGTGAACTACGGGGTTACTCTTCCATCGTCACAGGAGTCGGGTCGGGGGAGGGGAATGTCTTTTTATTTTCTATTTTAGTTTTGGCCGCATAAGCTATCATCTGAGCCAGGGAGGAGTGCACACAAGAATTGGGTATCGTCGTCCCCTTCAATCTCGGTGACTCCCTAAAGAGCTCTCTGCCGGGGTGGTGGGTCCGATAGAGTGGATGCCCGAGCAAGTCGAACCTGAAACGGGTTCCATTGGTGGAATTGGACAAAAGCGGAGAAGGGCTCGGGGGTTACGGCACCGAGAGGAAGGGTCAGTCCAAGTGTCAATCCAGAGACTGTGCGGGGAGCAAGTGATGTTGATGTGGTAGCCGGGGATATTTTAAAGGGAGCAATATCGGGCTGCATGTCTCGGTCTCCCGTAATAGTCCCCGGATCGCCGCTCGGGCGGGAGCCCCGGTCCGGATCGGGCCGGGGAACGCCCAACGGCTCGTTGAACATGTTTACAAACATGATTATAGGCTGTATGTATGTAATTGGCAGTTTAAAGGGACGGGTCAGGGCCTCTTCCACCCATCATCAGTAACGGAAAGGTTTAATTCATACGGTATTGCGGAATATCTTCATCTTACTCGTGCATGGCGCCTCCAGAGGCAAAAATGCGGGGGAGGGCAGCTCATAGGCGCGCCAATCTATTGATCGCTCCGTGAGTTGAACTAGACAAGACGTTGCACTCGACGTTCAAGGCCAATGCGGACAAAACTCTGTAGAATCCACCTATTACAATGCCCAGCGTCTTGCGAGGAACTCTAAATATTCGAGGAAATCATCAAATATGATAGAGAAAGACGCCCTTACCGGCACACTAATACCGCGTCCCTCGTCATCCCCGGCATCCGTGGGCCGGTGTCTCCAGGCAGGCTGGGTTGGACACGGCGCACGGCGCTTAGCTGCACCGGCAGTCGGTGCCGAACTACGAGTCCTTGAGAGTTACATGTATATTACACGAGTCCAAATCATATTAAGGAATTGAGAGTAGTTTCGCTCTATTCCTCTCAGACCTGGATCTCGCGTGGCAATCGGACGGGAGGGAGGACCGCCACATCCTTTTATTCCTCGTTTGGCCCGGCTATCCGGCTATCTTTTCTTTGTCCGGACATCGGCACGGGCACGCGGAGTGCAATATTGATACAAGTATGGAGCAGTCTCAAAGTATTGTTATCAAAACCCCCATTTTGAAAATGCACGCCGAAGCCGAGTCCACTTTTACGAGTTAAATGCCCGAACAATGGGGTGGGACTGTGGTTTGGTGCCATTCCGTGCTAGTATTAATATGGTGTGTACTATAATACTGCGACACAGTAACACGCACAGCCCCAAGTTCGCTCAGCCACCTCCGCGATCCCCTCCCAGCCATCCCGGAGCCTGGAATGACATGAACTGCCCCCACACGACCTGAACAGCGCCTCATCAATCGGTCTAATAGTTACAAGACCACTCTTTGCGGCCTAACGCAAGCGAGCCGCCCACGTCCCATGCAAGGGGTCTATAATTTTACACTTCCGCGCATGGAAGACCATTGGGAGCACTAAGAACCTCCTTCCCCAAGCCACACTTTCCTCTTCCAGAGGATCCATTTTGGAGGGAAGTGGAAATAAGGGACAGGAATGGAAACCCGCCATTCTTTCATACTTTGAGGCTCCGGTTGGTCTGTACATTCGACGCTTATCATTTTATCGCTTCAGACATTACCATTTTCAGCACTCCCAACGGGGGCCGGAGTAAGCAATGACATTCTTAGACGGCTTTGCCTTGAGCTTTGGCGAAGTACCTATGTAGAATAAGCGCCAACATTAAAGGAAGGAGCGCGTGCCGGAGTGGGGAATTCTAATGTCACTGCCCTCCAGCTCTAGGCAACCTCATTCATCCTCAAGATCTGAATAGCTCTTGGCTCGCTCTTAACTCTCATTGTCTCTCAGCTAGGATGTTTGGAAGATAAAGTCCTCTATAACCCCCTCCTCTCTCCATCCGCTCCCGCTCTTCTCCAACTAGACAGTATACCCGTCTTTCTTTCTTTCCGAGGATACTCCTCCCCCGCATCCCTCCCTTCCTTACCGTGCAAGACCTTGAAATATAGTTGGAGATACCACTGCTTGCGAACTATCTTAGCAACCGCAGCTTCATCCTGTCCCCTACTCTGCGTCAAATCTCTGAATAGCGCCACAATGGTAATTAATCCTAACCCCCAAGCCGCAAACTCTAAACCCCGCGCAACTTCTCACTCGCTTAGGTTCTCGTCAAGAAAGGAGTGTCCCTCGAGGACGTGGACGTCACTGAAACGCCCATCCTCACCCCTTCCACCACCTTCACGACCGATAGCCTCCCCTCGCGGCCCCTGACGTCCACCTCTTCCGTCCCCTCCTCCACCGTCTCCCTAACCCTCCACCCCACCGCGACCGCCCCCGGTCTCATTGTCAAGGTCAACCCGCCGCGCGCGCCACCCTCTGAGACCGCGCGCACCCCCTGCGACATCGTCCTGTCCATCGACGTCTCCGCCTCCATGGACAGCCCCGTCCCTGTCCCCGGTGGCGGTGACGACAGCGAGCTCCCCGACTACGGCTTCTCCATCCTGGACCTGACGAAGCACGCCGCCCTGACCATCCTCGAGACCCTCGACGAGAACGACAGGATCGGCATCGTGACCTTCAGCACCAGGGCCAAGGTCGTCCAGACCCTGGAGGCCGTGACCCCGGCTCACAAGAGTGCCTGTAGGGAGTCGATCCTGGCCCTGCGCCCGGTATCGATGACGAATCTGTGGCAGGGGATCACTAAAGGGCTGAGCCTGTTTGAGGAGGGGGGAGAGACGGGAAGGAACCCTGCGCTTCTGGTGAGTTTCTTTGTTTCTTGGTTTTTGATATTGCCTTGTCTCTCTCCCGTTGTTGTCCCAGTGGAGGTGGCTAATTTCTCGGGCAAGGTTCTCACGGACGGGATGCCGAACAGCGGCTGCCCTCCTCAGGGGTACGTCCCCAAGCTGCTCCAGAGAGAGAGTCTCCCCGCTGCCATCCACACCTTCGGCTTCGGGCATGACCTCCAGTCCGGCCTCCTCAAGTCCATCGCCGACGTCGCCGGCGGGAGCTTCGCTTACATCCCCGACAGCAGCATGCTGGTGAGTCTCCCCCGGGCACCTACTTATCCATGCGCCACCCATCGCCTCTCGCCATGGGCCAAACCATAGAATAGACTAACACCGAACGCAGGGAACCGTCTTCATCCACGCAGTGGCCACTCTGCAATCTACCTATGCCACTAACCTAACCCTGAAGTTCCGCTGCCCCAGCTCTCTCGACTTAAACGCCAAGGAGCCCATGGGCATAATCGGCGCAGGCACGGCCTCCATCGAAGTGGAGGAAGACGGCCGCAAGCTGACCGAGTTCACGCTCAACCTTGGCCACCTCCAGTACGGCCAGTCCCGCGACATCTTCTTCAGCTCTTCTCTTCCCGTGGGAACCACACCCGCGGAGACTCAAGCGGGAATATCACCAGCAGAACAACTCCTCGACGCGACCGTAACCTACTCCCCCGTGTCCGACGTTCGTATGAATGACACCCACACCATCCTCGCATCTCTCCCCTCCACACTCGCCACCTCCCCCTCCGCGCTAGCCCTCGCCCCGGAGGAAGAGGCCTACCACATCTCGCGGGCGCAGGTATGCGCCGCCATCGGCTCCCTCTTCCGCCTGAAGCCCGACAACGAGCAGGTCCTCGCGAACGCGGCGGACTCGGTGCACTACCGCACCACCCGCTTCTCCTCCCTCCCTCAGAAGCTCCCCGCGTCGTCGTTCCCGAACAACGAGCGGTGCGCTTCGCTCCTCAAGGAGCTCGACGGCACGCGGGACGGGCAGATACCACTCGCGGCAACGGGGGAGTACTTCGGCACATGGGGCGCGCACTACCTCCTCGGCCTCAAGTCCGCGCACGAGAAGCAGGTTTGCAACTCGTTCAAGGACCCCGGCCCGCTGATGTACGCCGTCGACAGTCCTCTCTTCAAGGCGTGCGTGGCGAGGCTGGACGACGTGTTCGACGGGCTGGAGCCGCCCCCGCCGTCGCTGGAGACGGACTACATGGGGCCGAGGGACATGGGCGTCTACCGGAACGTCGCGGGGCCGTGTTTCGCGGGGGAGACACCCGTGAGGCTGGCGGGTGATGGGGCGGGGAACGTGCTGCTGAGGGATCTGACTTGCGGGATGGCCGTCGAGACGCCGCGGGGCGCGAGGGCCGTGCTCGCTGTTCTGAAGACGCCCGTGGAGGGACAGATCGTCTGCCGGGTGGGAGACGTCCTCGTCACGCCGTGGCATCCCGTTTCGACGGACTCGGGAAAATCGTGGGTTTTCCCCGCTGAGGTCACGGAGGGAGAGCCGGCCAGGTATACGGGAGCCGTGTACTCCGTACTTCTCGAGGGAGGGGACGAGCCGGCGGGCCATGCGCTTGCTCTTGGGGAGCAAGGGCTCTGGGGCGTCACGCTGGGACACGGGGTCATCGCAGGCGAGGGAGATGTGAGGGCTCATGCCTTCCTGGGGGACCATGCTGCCGTGAGGAAGAGCCTCGAGGGTCTCGAGGCGAGAAATGGGGCGCGGGGCGACGGGGTTGTGGTGTGTGGTGGCGTGAAGAAGGATGGGGAGGGTCTGGTCTGCGGATTTGTCCAGTACGTGCCAGTAGCGAAGAGCGGGAGGGAAATGTCCGCTGTTGAGGGGCAAGTAGGGAACCTTGATGGTCTGAATGTTTCTGGATAAGGTATTGGAATCTGGTATTTTATAAGGGGTGGCTTTGTTCTGGTATGGGATGTATGGGATCTATTATTGGAAGGAGTAGCGGGAAGTGTAGTATATATCACGACTCAATGACGCTTACTTTGCGAGTAATCATCACGTTGTACTGAGCCTCTGGTGCGTGTTTATGAACATTTCAATTTCAGTAACTCCGACAAGCGCTCATAACGCCGTCTTAGACCTAGGGTCAAGGTTGCGACCCCCGGAGTCGATACAGATTGAGATCCAGGGACACATAGCAATGATAGGTGTAATCAACATGAAAGTTCTTAAAGGAAAGAGTCATACGTGTGTACATCAACCGAACAAGGGACATGGTGCACATTAGTCGTCCCATCATCCAACCCGAACAAAGCATCAGCGACAAAACCCCGCCAAGTACCCACCTCACCGCCCCGTGTCCTGCCGCCGTATCTCCTCCCGGAACACATTCGTCCCAGCGGTCCTCGGCGGCGGCGACACCGGCAGATCGATCTCCTCCTTCCCCACATCCCCCCCGCCGCCACCCATCCTACCCGCGCGGCTCCTACCGACCCCGTAACCCTGCCCGCCGCTGGACCGCCTCCTGATCCTCGACAGGATGAACCTGTCCTTGTTCCTCCGCCACAGACACCAGAAGCCCAGCCCCACGGCCAGGAGCCCGACCACGACGGGAACGGCGATGGCGGCGGGGTGGACGCCGCCGCCGCCCTTCTTCCCCTCGACGTGCTCGGCGACGGATATGTCCGCGCGGACGATGTTGACGCGCGGGCCGGGCACCTCCTTCAGCTCGCCTTCCTCGTCGTCGAAGTAGGTCATGACGAGGCGGATGGGCTTCTGGACCTCCTGGCCGAGCATGAAGGACTCCTGGATGGTGAGGGGCATGTAGCCCTGGCCGGCGGGGACGGGGATGGCGTTCATGATGCGGCGGCTCGAGGGGAGGTAGTTTGCCGTTATGTTGACGAGGTCGTCGCGAGTGTCTGTGCCGAAGAAGGTCTTGTCCCAAGTGACTGCGCGCCAGAGCCAAGATCAGCCTCGGATTACCGAGGAAGCGAGGGGAAAGTCGGAAAACATTGGGAGGTGAGGTTCCTTACCATAGTACGTCCGCCCAACGCTTAGCATGCTATCAGCAGAAGGCTCGCAGAACGGCCCGTTGAGCCCGACGCGGTTGTGGCACACGGCGAACTGGCCCCCTGCTCCATCCGTCTCCTTCGCCTCGGGCGGCGGCGGGCGCCCCGTGCTGGTGGTGACCTGCGTTCCGCTGGTGATGGTGAAGACGGTCCCCGTCAGAGCGTACGGCGCGCCGGATATGGTGCGGGCGGCGCCGTTCTCGGTGGTGATGGCGGCGGTCTTGGTGTGCGGGGTGCCGTCGGCGCCGATGCTGATCCAGTCTTTCACGTCGACATCTCTCGCGGCGACATCTCTGGGGTGAATGAGGTGTGCGACGGAAGGTTGGGTAACAAGAGATAGGGCCGCTAGCAAGGCGGGCCACGGCGCTCTGAGTAGCATTGCGACGAGTGTTGTTATCTGTTCGGTGTAGAGGTGGATGGTTAGGATGAGTAGAGGAAGGGGCTCAAGATATGGTCGCGGACGGGGGAGGTATGTATGTGCTGAGTGTCGCGATAGGAGCTTCGACCGAGTCTGGAGCGAGCGGGAGGCAAGTATGCACAGTCGTAGATATCGTCATAACCTGACCCTAGTTGCTCTCCTAGCTGCCCAGTTTCTGGGCAGATACCGGAGACCCAGCCGACTACGGGCGGGCGGGGGGACACGAGCACATTCTTAGATTGCCGACTTATGCGATGGGCAGGTCCCGGCCATGCATTCAATTACCAGCCACAAGATGGAGGGGCGATGTTGCGATTAATGTACCGGTACATCTAAAGCGGGATGGGTGGGTGAGTGGATGGATGGATGGCGCATGCATGCAGCACCAGCATGTCATTCACGGCCGAGCCAGCTTGATAAGGTGGACGAGAGGGTACACGGGCTCGAGCAGTCCCAATGGTGTTTCCTCTTCCGAGTTTTGTTAAAGCGAGCCGCTAAATCAATCGAAGCGAGAGTTCGTACGAATCGTCATTTCGACTTTATGCCTGACAGCCGGGAACGGGAAAGAAAGAAAGAGGAAGAGGGAAACGGAGAGGACCGAGGAGCGGGGAACTGGAGCTGCCGGCGGAACGGGGTGGGGGTAGTGGCGGCCCTCCAGTCTGGGTCCGGCCCTCGTACGACCCACCAAAAGCCCAACATATTGGAACCAAGTATGGAAGGGCCAAGGAAATATTGGCTTGTCAGTGTACTTGCTCATCACTTCCTGCTCGTCGGCTGTAATACCTGAGCGAGAGGTTTAATATGCGCCTTAATACACCTTGATGTAATGCGAGATTCGTGGGCAGGTCCTAAGCCGGGAATGCAAGACTACCGCACTCATTGATATGATCTCAGTGTATTGAGCGGTGGTGAAAGTTGGAAGCAATTTTCGGATCCGGACGGATAATGGATAGGGACGAAGAGGATAGAAAAAGAAGGAGGGCGCTTCCGTGAGCCCATCTGCGAGTATGGAAGGAGAAGATACAAAATACAATACCCCGCTACTACCCCCACACACCTTAAGTCTTGAATTGGAAGTCATGGTAATATTCATGGTCCACTCGAGGCCGTTAATGCGGGGTTCTCTGTTCTCCAGGGATGATGGTCGTTCTTGCCCGTCTTGGGGCTGGCACGGGCGCTCTGATGTCTCTGCGTACAACCTACCATTGGTTGGATGGGCGGCCCGGCAGTGGCTTCAAGGAGGGCGTGACCGCAAAAGCCTGTATCACTCCTTCCCATGCTCGAGAGGGACAAAAGCCCATACTCCTCTTTCCGTATCTTTGGACATTTCGCGTCTGCTCCTCTGTGCTAAATTAGGTCCCAGGTCCTAAACGATCTCCTTCCATGTGCCGTGCCACCCTCGTTGACTGAATACTTACACTTACACACCTGATGAGGTCTCAAATAGGAAGGTGTGGGGGTAAGTTGGGGAGAGAGATTGGGTCGGATCTGCACGACTTAACGCTATTCCTTTTAGATTTACAGGCATTTTCATGAACAAGCCCTGAACCCTGTCGGCGAGCCATTCTTTCTCATGCCCGCCCGGCTTCAGCTTTGACCTTCGTCCTCCCGCCACACTCGTCGCGTAGTTCTATTCTTCAAGCGGCAATCTTTTGACGCGTGGTAAAGGCCAAAAAGCAAACTTAGCACGCAACTATCCATACTCGGGGTTAAGAAGGCTATGTTCTGCCTAGCGCCGGCATTTGCCCGGCCATGTGGGGAACGTATCGGAGTTTATGGGCGGCCTTCTGGTGGAATAACCTTCGCAGCCCTCCCCGTCACCCCTTCCCCAGACCCAGCCACCATGGACATCTTGGAAGTGGCTGGCCACTTCTCTGTAACCCACCCCAACATGATGCTTTGCAGGAGTACGGAATGGGCCCGTCGCTCACATCCTCCCATACCCAGACTAGTGGCACGGCACAAGAGCACCCGAAAGACGAAAGATGGGTTAGCCAATCCAGCCTCTGAACAACAGTGCTGGGTATCGGTACCTCCGACCCCGGCTGCATGCTCGAGGTGCCCATGCATACCACCCAGCCTCTGCTTCTTCTCGTAGCGACCCACGCATGCGGCGAGCGGTCCTTACCAGGTGGGCGGGAGGAATAAATTAGCTAACACCAATATCCTGCTCTCGTGACGGGGTCGTGCTAGCTTCCTTACCTGGAAGAAGGGGGTCATATTTTTTTTGATGAAAACAAGACCAGCTCGGGTGGTTCCCTTTCCTTCGATACGGGCCCGTCTCCAACCCTTTCATCTTGAAGTCTAGACAGTCGCAGGATCTAGATTCAGCAAAGAAGCCTTCATCGCATACGGATACACAGTCCTTCTTTAGGCGTTACTCCAGCATTACAGCGCCCCGCTCGTCATGAAGAAACTTCACCGGGGCGCCCTGGCCATCGCGCTCCATGCCGCGACCAGCTTCTGCGCGTGTGAGAATGTCCTCTCCCCGAGCCACCAGACTCCGGTCCTCGCGTCTGGCTGGCAGGGCCAATTGATTGCCAACGGCTTCACCAAGCCCCGCAGCATCCACTTCGATACCGCGGGCAGTCTCATCGTCCTCGACAGTGGCGTCGGCGTGAGGCGGGTAAGGCTTGAAGATAAAGGAGATACGTGTCTCTCCGTCACGGAGAATGAGCTCCTGATCGATGACACTGAGGTATTCACATTCCGCATGGCCACCTGCGATTCGTACAGCACGACCCATCTCGAAGCTTTCACCACTCCCGTACCTCTAGTCTACCATAGCGACTAACCAGCGACCCATAGCTAAACCACGGCCTCGCCCTCTCGGCCGACGGCAAGACCCTCTACGCGTCCACCGTCTCCTCCGTCCACGCCTACTCCTACGACCCCCAGGCCGGCAAGGTATCCCCGAACCCGCGCACCGTCATCTCCGGCATGTCCAACAACGACCACACGACGCGCACGCTCCTGATGTCGCGGCGCTCCCCCGGCCGCCTGATCGTCTCGCGCGGCAGCGACGAGAACTTCGACGTCGACGCCCTGGACCTCTCCTCGGGCGTCTCCCAGATCCGCGTCTTCGACCTCAACAAGCTCGGCGACGGCGACACATACGACTTCAACACGCAGGGCCGCGTCCTGGGGTGGGGGCTGCGCAACTCCGTGGGCGTAGACGAGGACCCGAGGAGCGGGAACGTGTACTCCGTCGAGACGTCGGTCGACGAGATCACGCGCGACGGGGTGAACATCGAGGAGAACAACCCCGGCGAGGAGCTAAACTTCCACGGCAAGGCGGACGAGAGGGGCGACGTGGGGAACTACGGCTACCCGTACTGCTACCCCCTCTGGGACACCGACGTTCCGGACAACGAGGGCCTGCGCGTGGGCGACGTGTTCAGCGTCACGCAGAACAGCACGTTCAACGACACGACGTGCCAGGAGGAGTACGTGCCCCCGCGCCTGGTGTTCCCGGCGCACACGTCGCCTCTGGGCCTGCTGTTTTCCGAGGATGGGGAGACGCTGTATATTTCCTTCCGTGGGAGCTGTAAGCTTGTCCCCCTCCCCCTTCCCCCCCTTTTTTTTCCCCACCTATCCCCCCTTTTCCATTTGGATGAGAAGAGAGATACGACATCTGGTGCACCAGTGAATATACAGCTAACCAGGCGACAACAGTCAACCCAAAGAACCCAGTCGGCTACATGGTCTCCTCCGTCGCCTTCTCCGACGGCCAACCCGTCGAGCGCGTCTCCAGCAACACAGCGCTCTCCGACGTCATGACAAACCCAGACCTCTCGCGGTGCCCCGACGAGTGCTTCCGCCCCGTCGGCCTGGCATGGGATAAGGAGGGGAGGCTCTGGGTCACGTCGGACAGTACGGGAGAGATATACGTGCTGAAGAGAACGGGGGCCGGCGGCAGCGGTAGCGGCGGCGGGAAGGGCACGTTTGTTACCGGGTCTGACGAGTCTAGGGCTCGGGGTAGGGGCGTCGCGGTGGGTGTTGCGGGTGCGGCGGTTGTGCTTGCTGGGCTTATCGCGTTTTGAGGGAGATGAGAAGGGGGCGGGGGGGTTTTCGAGTGTGAACTACTTCTACATATTATATGACAAGTACTGTGTCCTGCTATAATACTTCTCTAGTATTGGTTTGAGTGAGTGTCTCGGTATGGCCATCCCATGCAGCCACATGATCCTGCAGGGAGGATAGCGCAGGTGCCTGGTGGTAGGACCAAACCGAGGCTCAGGTCTACAGGCGCCTCGGCGACTGTTCCCGTGTCCCCAAGATCATCGACTAGGACCCGGACATCTGCTCCCCGATGATAGAGCACATGGAATACGGTTCTCAAGATCGTCCGCAGGGCGCTTGAAGCGTAATTTCAAGTCCCCATAACGTGGAACAGGGGGTCGGCTCCATGTAGACTCCCAAACGCATCGAGCTAGAGTGATACCCAGGCACTTTCCAAGATGTACCTGCAAACACCATCTAAACTACCTTGGAGAACCGATTAAATATTTTAACGCCAGATATACGAATATTTTGGGAAGGGTTCCTATCCTAGCTAGTCTCCTGCTTCGACGCATCCTGAGATCCCATCTGAAAGTTAATGCACAACTCCAATCTCCGACCGGATATAAGCTGTGCCGCGAACCAAAGAAGCCTTATGATGACGCTCTACGATAAACTGCAACCCAATCAAGAGCTCAGTTATACGGAGACGTTCCAAGCGGGAGAGAGGGGTGGGGGCCGCGCTTGCTGGGCCCCAATCAGACAAGATTATATACGCGGAAGTTTGATGTCAGATACGGGCCTTACAAGTGGAGCTTTAAGAGTAGCCAATGAGCAGCCAATGGATCCGGGGGTTGGTCGAGATCGTAGGTGGAGCATGAGGGCGACAGCCAATCAGCAGTTGAGGTATCCGCGGATTGGCTTGTCAACGGCTTCAGATGGGACGACGACGGCCGAAATATATATATCCTCAACGGGAGGGAGAACCTATTTCCAATAACTTGCGCGTCATACGCGTCACTTTCAGCCTCTAAATTTCACAGACGTTCTAGAAGAGGGCCAGAGGTTGGGCTAACCGAAATTTATGGTAGGATACATGTGAACGACAGACTAGTCCTGCAGCGAGTGATCCCCCGTAACACAAGTTAAATAAAGTCGAGTGAATGCCTTCAGCATTGTCCAGCAACCGATCTCCTCACTCCTTCATCAACCAGTCTAGACTTCATTAAACAATTGTCTTTTTTTTTGCTGCCATCGCTGCCTCTCTTTTCATCACAGTCCACCATGTCCATTCTCTGTAATCCAAACTGGAGAGAGGCTGAATGGTCCATGTACCGGTATGTCCCGTCCACAGGGCCGGCTGTGATTTTCTGCCTCCTGTTCCTCGTGTCGGGGATCATACACGGCTGGCAGATGTGGAAGACCAAGGCATGGTTCCTATCGGCACTAGTCGCCGGCTGTTTCCGTATGTTCTACCTGCACAAGAAAAGAAAACGTATCAGAAACTGAGCAGATTGCTAACAATGTTTTCTCGTTGCAGTCGAATTCATCGGGTACGCTGCGCGAGCGGCTTCGGCGGGAGATGAGCCCGGCTGTTGGAGAATGATGCCGTATATCATCCAAACCATCTTCATTCTACTCGGCCCTGCGCTATTTTCGGCATCAATCTACATGATCCTAGGCCGGATCATCATATTGGTCGATGGAGGCGCTTATTCCTTGGTCAATCCACGGCTCATTACTAGAATATTTGTGGCCGGGGATATACTATGGTTGTTCCTGCAATCTGGATGTAAGTGCTCTCTAACCTCGCCCCGCTCTATCCCCCTAATACCATCTGATATCTGATAACATTCAGCCGGTGGTCTCATCGCCGGAGGTCGCAACGTCCCTATAATGGGGAGAATAGGGAATGGACTAGTCATCGCATGTTTATTCGCGCAGACGCTCTGGTTCTTCTTCTTCGTCGCCGTGGCCGTGGTGTTCCATCGCCGGATGCTCCGAGCGCCCACGGCCGCTTCTCAGGAACCCAACATTCGCTGGGAGCACTACCTCCACACTCTCTACGCCGTCGGGATACTCGTTATGGTCCGATCACTATTCCGCGCCATCGAGTTCATCGGGGGCAGCGGCGGCACTCTTATGACCTCCGAGGTCTATCTCTACGTGCTGGATGCCCTGTTGATGTTTGTGGCGGTGGCTCTCCTGCACTGGAGACATCCGGGCGAAATCAGTGTGCTGGCTCGAGGCGGGAGGCCTGATACGAATGGACTGAGACTATTGCTACCAAAGGCTTGATTGATAATGAGCGGACAACCGTAGATATTATGTTCTACTTCATAGATATCAAAACTAGAGTGGGCAAAGGTGGAAAATCTCATTAAGTACGGCGAAGCATCTTCTTTAGTTCGTTTATCATTGGGAATATATCCTTCACTACCACGGCTACATGATGATGGATGCCCTTCTCACCCGTCGTCTTCAAGTATGGAGAGTGTGATAAGTAGATCTCCGAAAGGCTGCGGCTTCCGACCACAGGTCCAAGTTCCCTTCTCCGAATGCCGATGCAGGATTTACCCCGCAATAGCTCCATTGCATTAACACTAATCCCGGTTCGGTGTTACCTACATCGTGCTTCATGATTCCAAAAATCCTTTACCGAGACCTGTCGTCAACACCATGTGTCCTTCTCTTCTGTTTCCTCGCCTCCTCCACAGCTGTGGCTACGGTGCCGTCAGTCTACTTCTCTTGGAAACGGCAAATGCAGAGGTTCTGCGACCAGTACGATAATGGTGAGTTTCGGCAACAACTACGAGGCCAACAATAAGCTCTGGGGGGGGGACGCTGCCACCCCCAGGGAGCAGGGATCCTGTAGCACACGACATGGACGTGGGATGGCCAGTGGATGCACTGACCTCCGATGCCACCTTCCCCGCATCCGTATCCGTACGGCTGGGCCAATCGTCCTGTCTGTCACCTGCAAACCGGCTTGGCAGGTGTGCGCCCCGGCCCGGGATCTAAATTATGGTTCCGTTCCGCCCAACGTCTTCCGATGCGGGGAGGTCTAGATGTCAGGGAGCGGGGCGGGATTTAAGCTTAGGTTCTGTCCAACAAATTGAGACCTGATATTAAGAAAAGCTCCGAGAGCCTCGTTATCTCTCAAACATTTCGCAGTTCCCACCGTACACGTCGTATCCCTACAGGAGGCTGCATACCGCCGGACTGACACCATCTGCTGTATATCCCATAAGTTCATCTAGATGAAGGCCAACACGGAAGCCGGCATTTTGGAGGCGGGAGGTCCAGAGAAAGTGGGAGTCGATCACGATGAAAAGACGCCTGACGATGATGCCTACGAGGCAGACTTGGAGCTCGAAAAACGCCTCAACCGCAAATTCGACCTACACATCGTCCCCTGGCTCTTCGGGATATGGTAAGCCTACTCGAGTTCAACTCCCACCCCGTACCTGCTCGTAATTCCCTCTATGTGGTCTCCTCAGCTCTAACCTGCGAAATGTAACAGGCTCTTCTCTTTCATCGACAGAAGCAACATCGGCAACGCACGAATCGCCGGCCTAACTGAAGACCTCCACATGCAGACGGGCACCCTCTTCAACGTCGCCCTCCTCGTCTTTTACGTACCATATATCCTCGTCGACGTCCCCTCCAACTGGATCATTAAGCGCGTCAAGGCGGGTATCTACCTGCCCACCCTCATCCTCTGCTGGGGGCTTGTCTGCACGTTTATGGGCTTCACCAAGTCCTTTGGTGGGCTCGTTGCGTGTCGGCTGCTGCTGGGGCTGTGCGAGGGTGGGATCCTGGGCGGTGTGATTGTCTATCTCGCCATGTTTTATCGGAGGCATCAGATGCTGGTAAGGTGCGGCTTGTTCTACTCGGCGGCGCCACTCTCGGGTGCCTTTGGCGGCTTGTTGGCTAGTGCCCTGGGACAGATCGAGCACGGAGGATACAACCGCTGGCCCTGGATTTTCTTCAGTAGGTTCCTTTCCTTCCCACGCATAAGCCGCCATTCTCTCCATCCCCACTGACCAGGGTTGTATTGTATAGTTGAGGGAGCTGTGACGGTCGTCTTCGCATGCGCCTGCTACTTCTTCATGCCCAACACGCCAGCCGACTCGAAGTTCCTCACCCAAGAGGAGCGCGACTACGTCCTCCGATACATGCGTGTAGACGCCGGCGGCGCCGCACCGGCCGACGTCAACGAGGAGAAATTCAACTGGCACGACGTACGGATGGCGCTCCTAGCGCCGCAGACGTATTTCTGCTCCTTCATCTGGTTCTTCCTTCTCGTGCCACTCTATGTACGTTACTGCCAATGTGTCGCCTATACTCCCACTCTCGATGTGAAATGTACTCTAACGATTTGCCCCGTTCGTAGAGTTTCTCCCTGTTCTTGCCCTCCATCATCCGTGGGATGGGTTACCAGTCGACCACCGCCCAACTCTTCACCGTGCCCCCAAACGTTGCCGGCTTCATTACCGTCCTAGTCACGGCGTATTACTCGGACAGGACTCGTCTAAGGGGTCCATTTGTCCTGGGTGGCACGGTGGTGGGTGCGGTTGGGTATATCATGCTGCTGGCCTCGAACAACAATGCGGTTAAATACGCGGGAACATTCTTCATCGCGATCGGTGTGTTCCAGTGCTCTCCCATACTTATGGTAAGCCTTTTTTTCCCTCGCTGTGAACGGTCTACCCAGGCATCGGGCGATTCTTGTTCACCCATGTTTACAACTCGGAAACCATATAGGGATGGGTCTCGAACAACCTTGCACCCCATTATGTCCGAGCCACCGGCGTCGGCGTCGTCATATCACTGGCGAACTGCTCTGCCTTCGTTGGCACCTTCATCTACCTTCAACGAGACGAGTATGCTATTTTGTCCCCGCCCGAAGATTTCCCCAACCAAATGGGGAGGTTAAAACTAATACGCCCAACAGACCCCATTATACACTCGGTCACTCGATTAGCCTCGGTGCTCTCGTCATCACCTTCATTCTCACCGGTATGCACATAGCCTACCTCGGCTGGGAGAACAAGAAACGCAGGAACGGAGACAGGGACGCGAGGCTTCAGGAGGCGGATGCGCATCGCCTGGGCCATCGTCACCCTGCCTTCATATATACCCTCTAAATCCGTCCTGTACGAACATGGTAGCCATTTATTTGAGACCAACGGACCGTGCGAGGTAATGGCCCGGTACATAATAACAACGAGCTTGCATTAATATGATAAATTCGATCTTGTGGAACGCATGAGCCTCCAAGAGGCCATATAGGAACTAACATACTGCAGTAGAAGAGTGAGAGGAGGAATTCGTGCAAGAATCTTGGCGCCTGAGTTTCAGTACAACGAAGTAATTAAGGGAGAAAGAAAGACAAGTCTTCGTAATATTTGTCAAGGTACAGGAAGATAGGCATTCATATCCCCCGCCGAGGAACATTTAAGGGGCGTAGGGAATGAGAGAATGGTTTATTCGCAATTTTATAGTTCATACAAGGCACATGGGCACATTTCCAATGCTAAGTTGCGCTATATTGCTAGCATGGATTGGTCTTAGACATTGGTATAGCGGATGTAGCGGATATTATTTTGTTTAAAACCCCCGAAAATTAAACTATTTCCGGTCTTAGAAGCCCATACCTTCGCAGATAACATATATATGCTAGCGCGGGTCCCGGCTGCATGCGTATTCATGATAATATACAAATAGACTGTTACACCCCGAGAGTCTAGTCTATGCACCAAGATTCCTGTCAAACCCCCATCGGCATGTCTCTACCAACGTCGTCTTTCTACTTTCAATGGTTCCCCCTTGGTTGTTGTTTGGCACTCTTGCCACTGCCATCCTCCCTGTTCTCGCACAGAGTCGATCGTTGAGATACATGCCCTTTGGGGATTCAATCACCGACTACGGATGCTGGCGGGCCTTGGTATGGGAGATGTTCCAACAGAGCGGCCACGACGTCGAGTTCGTGGGCAGTCGGACGTCCGAGACGGCTTGTGGCGGGCTTGTATATGACCGAGACCATGAAGGTCATCCCGGCTACGCGGCGGCAGGCATTGCGAGCCAGAACCAGCTTGTGGACTGGCTAAGGCAGAATCCCGCGGATATAATCACGATGCATCTCGGTACGAACGATATTCTCCAGAGGAGAGGCCCGACGTCGGCGATTCTAGAGGCGTTTTCGACGATGGTTGGGCAGATGCGCGATAGCAACCCTTCCATGATGATAATAGTAAGGCTTGATAACTTGAAAAGAAAGAAGAAGAAAAAGGCCTGGGGTTTATGTAGCTTTGCTAACAGTGGTAGGTTGCCCAAATAATCCCGTTGCCACAATACGCGGCTGCCGTCGATGAGCTGAACGCGTCTATCCCGGCTTGGGCAGCATCTGTCAACTCGACACGCTCACCAGTCTATGTCGTTGATCAGTGGACGGGGCTCGACCCCAGCACTGATCTTTACGATGGTGTGCATCTGACTGAATCTGGAGAGTTGAAGGTGGCCGATCGATTCTATTCAGCCTTAGTCCAGGCTATTCATAGCATTGGGAAAGAATGATATATATATGTGCTAGTAGTGTGATCCCTTATGGTAAATTGGCTAGGCCAAGAGTGATGGAGAGTGCCCTGCACAATTTGACCCAACAATATGGGGTTTATACGTCCTTGCAACGTGTGTTAGGCGTGGTTTTAAACTTCACCTAGCCGGTAAGTCGAGGACTAGGTCCTTTCGTCGCGAGATCCCACCTTCGATACCCATTCTCGTGTTCGTCCTCGTACTCGAACTCGGGGTGGGTGGTGCACTCACATTTGATATTATATTGTGACAGGCCCAACCCCACTCATGAATCCTACATGTACATTGAACTCACTCACACCAGCCCCTCGGTATGAAGGATCTTGGGGTCACATCGGCAACCGCGCATTCTGCAGAGATAGCGAGCAACAGGGAAGAGGCATCCATCTGCCTTGCAAGGGTGTATTGTATATATGCAATCAGTCCTTAGGAGCAAGGGGGCCCATTGGAGATTAGAACCGATATACCTCCACCCACAAATCCGAACTGTCCTGGATCCGATTATCGTAGATGGTATAATGGACTTGCAGGCAGGAGCTGACAGGGAGAGAGTTTTAGAGCACTGCATGCACTATCCTGCAGCCTATGCAAGATATGCAGCGCCGTTCGTATTCCTTGCTTGTATGCACGTTCGAGGCCGGGCCGCAACTACTGGACAAGGCAGCGGCGGCCGGGAATGTAGCATACAGGTAGTGGAAACGGTATCTCTACGACGGATGCCTGCCCGTGCCACCCAGAAAACACGAGGTTCCTTCGTCGCACTACTCGTAACCGCATATTTGCGGCCATCCTCTGGATGCACCATCTGTCGCACAAAGGCGACCAGGCACGTCGTGATATGCAGCCCGTACATCGAGATCCACCGAGCTCTTTCAAAAAAAAATCCATCATTCCATCGAGAGACTGACCCGAACAGCTACCCTCGTTCTCAACCGTGAGCCTTTTGATCTTCACGTTTCCCACCGGTCCGGCCCGGATTATCACTGTTACAGACCCTGCTGCTGCTGCCGGAAATCAATCACACCCCTCCCGGGCCGCGACACTGTAACACGGAAAAGAGAAGGCTATTACAGCCCCTACCTATCTACCCCGCACTCCGCGATATGGACCTCCCCGGCCCCCTCGTCGTCATCCCGCCATCCCGCCGTCCCCACACACACACCGTCATCTTCCTCCACGGTCGCGGCGACTCGGCGCGCGCCCTCGCCGAGAATCTCCACCACTTCGCCGACTCCCGCGGCTGGTCGCTTTTCGAGAACTTCCCGTCGTTCCGCTGGGTGTTCCCGCAGGCGAACCTCTGCGACGTGGCGGCCACGGGCGACAGGACGTTCCAGTGGTTCGACACGTGGAACATGCGGGACCTCGGTGAGCGGGAGGAGCTGCAGAGGGAGGGGCTGGCGGGGAGCGTGGGGAGGATGAGGAGGCTCGCGAGGGAGGAGGTGGAAAGGCTGGGGGGGAGGTGGGAGAAGGTGGTGCTGGCGGGGATCAGCCAGGGGGGCGCGACGGCCGTGCAGACGCTGCTGAACCTGGACTTCAAGGTGCCGGAGGAGGAGGGGGAGGGAGAGGGAGAGGGGACCAAGGTGAGGAGGATCGGGGCCGTCGTCGGCATCTCGTGCAGGCTACCCTTCCCGAGGAAGACGCTGGCGGAGACGAGGGCGGAGGTCGGGGTGTGGACTGGGGAGGGGGGCGAGGGTGACGACGAGGTGGTCAGGAACACGGCGGTGCTGCTGGAGCACTGCGCCGACGACCCGCTCGTGCGCGTGGAGACGGGGCGCGAGGTGCGCGACAGGCTGGTGGACTACGGGGCGCCGGTCACCTGGAAGGAGTACCCGGACGGGGGCCACTGGTTCAACTATCCGGCCGGGGCCGACGACATGGGCGAGTTTCTGAGGAGGGAGTTCGGGCTTGGGCGGGACGGGGCGCCGCTGGGTGGTAGCTGAAAAAAAGGGCAAAAGGGAGGGGGGAGATCGTCTGCTAATTCGTTGCTCGGGTCGAGGCTCTCGTCGGGATTCTTTCACAATGGCCGCGTCTCTTATCTCTCGTGTTCCTCGTCAGATTAGGGCGCTCTCACTCATGGTGAGACAGTACCTCGTGTTTCTCGCGTTTCTTCCCAGGGCTCTCATCGAGAGACTATTTCTCCGGCCTACCCATGTTTTCCCACGTTTTCTCATGCTTTTCCTACTTTATTCCTCATGTTTCTCATCAAGACAGTGTCTCGAATGTGGGCACCGTTCTGGTCCCATAGCAACCCTGGGTGGATGGGCATCATCCCGTGTGATATTTATCTCAGATGGTAAGAATAACAACGATAAGAATAGGGCGAAATAGCAGGCGGGGCAGCCCCCGTAAGCAGGGCACGAGTCAGGTCTGTTTTGTTATTCTTCGCGCGCCCTGTTAGCATTTGCTTCTTTCACCATTTAGCTTGCTTATTCTTCGCGTGAATTGAAGCCTCCATGCTCCTCTTTTGATCCACAGCAACAGGTGATGGGAAGGATGTTTCAGGCGGTCCGTGCATAAATAGTATCCGACAAAGGAAGGAAAGAGCCCACCACCACCTGATGCCAGCCGCGACCACCCCGTGACTGTGACTAGCCCCCGCTTCGACCCCCCCGGCCCCCCAAATTTACGGTTTAGCCCTGGCCCCTGGCGCCAATCGTGAACTTCCGCTTGGCGGAAGGCTGGGAATAAACAAGAACTATGCAAGTTATGCCCTCGACGGAGCCCAGACACGCCTCCACCTTCCCTTCCCTTCACCATCACGACTCGCGTCGACTCCTTTTTTCGCGACTGCCTCCACACCGCTCCCGCCCAACTTCGCGTCGCCCGTCGCCCCTTCTTCCTTTTTTTTTTCTCTCTCTCCTCACCGACCACGACCTACGAGTAACTCGGGTACAAACAAGTACACTACAGTACTGCCACGACAGCAAGCAGCAATCAGCACTGACGTGGACGGACGTGGTTCCCGCATTTGAGCCGCTTGCGGACGGGCCCCTCAAAACAGATCCACAGCGGCAGCGAGCAGTGAAGCAGCACAGCCTGTATTCCAAACACCAGGCACCACTGTTTTGCTAGCTAGTTGGACAACGCACTGGTCTCGTGTCGGCTGGACGGGCTTTAGCTGGTTAGACACCACCCGCGCCTTTTCCCCCTTAACCCTCTCCATCATCACTGTCACACAGGCCCATTCTTCGACCTGCTCTTCTTCCCCATCGATTTTCCTTTGACAACGGTTGGGTCCAATCCTCTTTGGGCCAGGCCACGACCGAACGACCGACCGACACAATGGCTCCCGATGCGGAGGATGCGTTGATCGCCAACGACACCATCGTCGTCGGCGGACCTCCTCCCTCGAGCGATGTTATCCCCGCCACACCACCCGCGGAATCCATTCCTCTCTCCTCACAGTTTGCTCTACCCTCGACCGAGGACCCCGGCTCTCCAATCGACGCAAACCTCTCCTTCAAGACGGAAGTGAACGACGACCGAGCCGACGCGGCCATCATCCCCTCCTCGCTGACCCCCCCACCCTCGACACAGGTCCACAACAACAACAATGTCGCCCCCAACGCCCCCGCAAACTCAACAACCTACGTCCCCTCGTCCCAGCGGTCGGCTCTCTTCTCGCCCCCCACGACCGTGGCCCCCCCGACCGTCCGCCGGTCCGTAGCAGCACCCGCCGAATACGTGCCCCCCACGCCCGAGGAAGTCCGCGATGCGACCCCCGACGCGCTGCGCGCCATGATGCAGAGCTCCATCGCCGAGAACTCGCGGCTGAAGATGGAGGCGGCGCACTACAAGCTCCAGCTGAACCTCATGTCCCTGCAGGCGGGCGAGGACGCGAAGCGGGCGGCCGTCGAGCACGACATGGCCCGGCGGGAGGTCGAGGCCCTCCGCGACGGCGAGCACGCGCGGCAGGCGCGCCGGGAGCTCAGCGCCGCGACGGAGTCGGCGCGGTCCAAGTATCTCCAGGCCCGGGGCCTCTACGAGGAGGCGTCGGAGGAGGTGACGAGCCTCGAGCGGAGGCTGAGGCTCGCGAAGAAGGTGATCCAGCAGCAGGAGGACGAGGTGTGCCGGCTGAGGGACGACAGGCACCAGCTGCGGGTGAGGATACGCGAGAACAGGGAGCACTTCAACATGCTCTGCAGCCCGGGGGGCATGTTCCACGGCGTGATGACGCCGAAGCAGGGCGCCGCCACCCCGGAGGGCTCGGGGCCGCAGGGCTCGCAGCAGGCGGCGAAGGGCACGACGCCGAAGCAGAGCACGCCCAGGCAGGGCGGCGGGAAGGCGCCGCTCACGACGGAGTCGAGCCAGCACCGGTTCGACGCGCTGATACAGGTGCTCAGCCAGGAGAACAACAGCGCGCCGTCCACGCCCTTCACGGGGTACCACCGGCCAGCGCCGCGGCAGCAGCACATGTCTCGGCACACGCGCAACGTGCAGTCCCTCTCGTCGCTGCCCACGACGCCCACGGGGTCGCGGAACAGGGAGTCGCTGCTGCCGTCGGTGCAGCTCGCGCCCAGGACGGAGCCGCCGAGGCGCTTCGGCGGGCGGAGGCTGCTGCCGGACTCGCCGCGCCGCGAGGAGCCGGACCGGGACCGGAGGAGTAGGGAGTCGACGATCTCGGTGCCGGACAACGAGGAGCTGGCGCGGCAGGCGCTGGCGTCGGTGCAGAAGGCTAGCTCGTCGCTTTCGAGGCTCTCAGGCGCGTCGAGGCCGCCGGCGGACGAGGGGGAGGAGTCGGATGTGCCGCTGAGCCAGGCTAGTGCTGTTGCGTCGGAGATGCTGAGGCGGGACCCGAGGCAGAGCTTCGAGGTTGCGGCCGCTGCGGGTGTCGGGGAGAGTCCGTCGCGGCTGGGGAAGACGGTGTATGCGGATCGGAGCATGGAGAAGAGGAGGTTGAGCGGTGCGGGCGGGCCGGCGGCCGGGGAGGCGAGCCCGACGAAGAAGGC
This sequence comes from Cephalotrichum gorgonifer, assembly GCA_900312665.1. Classification (NCBI taxonomy): domain Eukaryota; kingdom Fungi; phylum Ascomycota; class Sordariomycetes; order Microascales; family Microascaceae; genus Cephalotrichum; species Cephalotrichum gorgonifer. The sequence goes on from ONZQ02000021.1 coordinate 66,090, forward strand.
GAAGATGGGGCTGGACAGGGAGAGGGAGAGGGTGGGGCTTGGGATTAAGTACTAGGAGAGTGCTTCCACATGTACGCGGCGGAGGGGATGAAGCCCTCTCCACACAAGGGCGTCTAGTTGTGGATTTGAGGATTAGGGGAGGACAACTTCACGAGACTGGGGGGATGATCCAGCTGTGGATTTGGCTGCGGTCTGGCTGCGTTGGCTCTGAAGATTGTATGATTACGACAGCCATTTTTTCTCTTCTGATTTGCGAGCTTCGTCTAGGGTCTAGGGTTCATTGGTGGGAAAGGGGAGGAAGGGAAAAGGAAGGCGAGGGAAAGCGAGAATTCAAAGCATAGATGGGTAGGACAGCGCAGGGCAGGACAGGGCGAGAATGAAGGGTGAAATTTGTACATCTCACGACAATACAGTATGGTACAGTATTCGTGCTCATGGGCGACTTTATTCGTAATGCCAAGCATCAATACTTACTCGTAGGGAATATCCTTGTCCGGTCCACATATAATTATGCCCATGTTGACTTGGTATTATCAATTGGGGTGACTTTCCAGGTACTACGAGCACATATTTGTGTTATCTATTTCATCAGTTCCCGCGCTCTCTGCTTGAGCTGAGCTCGCGGGTCCTATCGGGTGCGCGCGGCTATACCTCGCCTCGAGCCTCCTCCGTAGCCGGAAGAGGAGCAGTCGCCCGCGGGCCACTGCCGAAAGAGAGAAGACTCGGATCCAACACTGCCGACTCCAATTACCTAGCCCCGCCAAACCCACGTTGGCGGCCCCACTCCCGACTCCGCGCATCGAATAGGAACGGGGGAATCCACGGACAGCAATTGGGGGAAGGAGGGGCCTAGCTTTCTTTCCCCGTAAAGTGGTAGTGTACCGTAGCGTAGCTAAGTAGCTAGTCTCCTCACGACCCCGAATTCCCGGGTGGTCGGTCTGGCGCTCGGCTTTGATTTATTAAGACGGGTGTAGCAATTTTTGGACCCTGCTTTCTTTAAGCTCATTCCTAACCTCTAACCTCTCACACCTCTCACCTCTCACCTCACCGAGATCAATTCACTACTTTCCCCACTACGTCCTCACTCCCTTCCCACCTCTACTCCTACTTACTCCACACACAGTCCCAAGGGAAAGAGCTTGCTTCCCTTTACCCCCCCGAGAGGGCCTCCGACCACCACCTCCTCCACAGATAGGACAGCCCGCCCGCCAAGATGACGTTCGCCCGCGGCCTCGCCTCGGTCCTGAAAAAGACCCCCAACGACATCGTCCTCCTCTCGTCCCTCCGCACCCCCATAACCCGCTCCTACAAGGGCTCCCTCAAGGACGCCTACCCCGAACAGCTCCTCGCCTCCGTCCTCTCCGCCACCCTAGCCGCGAACCCTAACCTCCCGCCCTCGGCCGTCGAGGACGTGGCCGTCGGCGTCGTCCTCTCCGAGCTGGGCGGCAGCAAGGCCGCCCGCATGGCCCTCAACCACGCCGGCTACGACACCGCCTCCACAAGCCTGTACACCGTCAACAGGGCGTGCGGGTCCTCGCTGCAGGGCCTCGCCGTCGTGGCGGGCCAGATCCGCTCGGGCATGGTCGGCGTCGGCATCGCGGCGGGCATGGAGAGCATGACGAGGAACTACGGCTCCCGCGCCATCCCGCAGGACCTCTGGCCCGTCCTCAAGGCCTCCGAGGTCGACGACGTGAAGGACTGCATCATGCCCATGGGCACCACCTCGGAGATCGTCGCGGCCAAGGGCGACGTCTCGCGCGCGGACCAGGACGCCTTCGCCGTCGAGTCGCACGCTCGCGCGTCGAGGGCGCAGACCTCGGGAGCGTTCGACGCCGAGATCGTGCCCGTCACGACGCCGTTCCAGGCCGTCGACAAGCAGGGGAACAAGGTGGGCGAGGAGGAGATCATCACCGTGACGCGCGACGACGGCATCAGGCACGACGCCACGCTCGAGAAGATGGCGCGCCTGAAGCCCGTCTTCGCCGCCGACGGGCGCAGCACGGCGGGGAACTCGTCGCAGGTTTCCGACGGCGCGGCCGCCACGCTCCTGACGACTAGGGCTCGCGCTGAGGAGCTGGGCCTCGCGGGGAGCATCATGGGCAAGTTCGTCTCGGCCGTGACGGCGGGGTGCGCGCCGCGCGAGATGGGCATCGGACCCGCGGTCGCGATCCCGCGCCTGCTGGAGAGGCACGGGCTCGAAGTGGGCGACGTCGGGAGGTGGGAGATCAACGAGGCGTTCGCGAGCCAGGCCATCTACTGCGTCAGGGAGCTCGGGCTCGAGGACGCGTGGGTGAAGGGACGGGTCAACCCCGACGGAGGGGCCATCGCGCTGGGTCACCCGCTGGGCGCGACGGGCGCGAGGATGGTGAGCACGCTCATGCACGGTATGGGGAGGGACGGGAGCGAGGTCGGCGTCGTGAGCATGTGTGTTGGCACCGGCATGGGCATGGCGGGCCTGTTTGTGAAGGAGTAAGTGATGTGCGCCGGGGAGGAGGAGAGAGAGGAAGAATCTAGCTTCACTTGTACATGATCCCAAGAATATAGATAGAAATGGCATCGCATTGCATTCCATAGGACCTGGGGATGGTGAAATCCCGAGCAGCTGGCTCACATATGGCAAATATCAGCAGCCTTGAAACAAGTGACTATTACCACTTCATCTCTGTATTAAGTATTAAAAAGAATTACATTAGGTAGTACACACGTCCCCGAGAGAAGATATCCTGCGATCGACCCAAAATCCGACAAACCTCCCCTTATCCCCTTATCCCCTACTCCCCTAACCCCCAACCCCTGACCGACCCAACATATCAAACCAATCACGCTCGCACTCATCCTCACCTTCAATCAAGCTCCTCCTCCTCACTCCCCTCTCTCCCCGCCCTCCAAATACTAACCTCAGCCGCCGGCACTCTCCCCCTCAGCCACCTCAGCGTCGTCTCCGTCCCCCTCTCAATGATGCTAAACCTCGGCACCCTGAACCTATTCCCCCTGACCTCCAATCTCTCCAGCCCTCCCGGTCCCCCCAGCAGCCCGAGCCTGGGATTCAGGTGCGCGATGTCGTTGTTCGACGCGTCCACGACCCGCATCCCCCGGATGGCCTCCGGGTCCAGGTCCGAGAGGTGGTTGTTCGCCACCAGCAGCACCGCCAGGGCTGGGAAGTAGCTCCTGAGCGGCGGCATCGGCAGCTCCGTGATCCTATTCAGCGACACGTCCAGCTTCTCCATCATCGGCGCCGTCAGGTTCGCCGTCAGGGGCGCCAGGCTCGTCACGTGGTTCGACGCCAGGTTGAGCTCCTTCAGCGCGGGCAGCTCGAGGGGCTCACCGAGGTACGACTCCCCCACGAGCTGGTTGTGCGCGAGGCTCAGCGCTGTCAGCGTCCCCGCGAAGAACGAGAGCGACTCCGGGAACGTCGAGAAGAGGTTCCGGTGGAGGTGGACCTGCGTGACCCTGTTCTCCGCCGCCACCCGCGACGTGATGACGGGGTGCAGCGAAGAGGACTCGGTCCCCGACCGGTCGAGTAGGCCGCCGGCCTTGACGGGCCACGTTACCTCCTTCGAGAGCGTCTGCGCGCGGGACCGCGAGGGAGACGTGGGCGGCGTGGCGTAGTGGTCGAAGTCCGAGGACCCCGCGCCGTCGTCGGCGTTGTTCTCGGCCGCCTCCGAGAACTCCTGCGCCGGCACGGGCATGGTCGCGCTGCCGTTGGTGGTCGTCGCCATCTTCTCCTCGTCAAACTGCACCGCGTCGACCGCCGTCGTCTGCGCGATGCCCACATGGTACGGCGGCGGGGGCTCGAGCCTGGCCGCGAGGATCTCCTTCAGCTCGTCCGTCGAGATGGACGCGAACTTCTTGTCGCGGAGCGGGTTCCCGCTGATCCGCAGCGTAGCGAGCCCGTCCATGCGCGCGACTTCCGCCGGCACGACGCGGATGTTGTTACTGGTGAAGTCCACGTGCTTCAGGCACTCGAGCGTCGTGAAGCCCTCTGGTATCTCTTCGATGCTGTTCTCGTCCGCCATTAGCGAGGTGAGGCTGGTCCAGGAGCTGACGTCCGGCAGTCCTTGCAGCCGGTTCACGGACAGGGTCAGCTGGCGCAGCGCCGGCAGGCCCACGGTGCGCCCTGGGCTCACAACGCGCTTCAGCTGGTTCGCCGAGATATCTAGCGTCTGGAGGGAGGGGAGCGCGGCCACGGAGTCCTCGATGAGGGTGCCCGACAGCTTGTTGCTCTTCGCCACGAGCTCGACAAGAGGCATCACGGAGAGGCTCTCGAAGGGGAGGGACTCGATGCGGTTCTCGCCGACGTTGAGGACGCGGATGCGGGATAGGCTCTCTACGCCGGGGGGCAGGGCCGAAATCTTGTTACCATGGAGGTCGAGGATCTCGAGGTTAACGAGGTCGGAGAGGCAGGCCGGTAGGGCCCCGTCAAGGAGGTTGTTCGCGAGCTTGAGCTCTCGTAGGGTCGGGATCTGGGAGATAATGTCCAAGCTCCCGTTCGGCAGGCGGTTTTGAGACTAAAGAAAAACATTAGTTAGACGCCATCGCCATCACCAGGGAGTCGCAGCGAGACTGATTAGGGGACCTACGAGGTTAAGAGAGGTAAGCAGTCCCAGCCGTCGCAAGCCCATGGGCAGCGACACCAGCTGATTCCCATGAAGATCGATCATCTCCACCCCTCCAAAGATGCTCCCCTTCCCGTCCTCATCGTCCGCCAGCGCCTCAGAGTCGACATCCGGGAACACGGCGTCCGCGATAACCTCGAACTCATTATCCGCCGCAACAAGCTTCGTAATGTCCACGCTCTCCGCCCAGCTCCCCGAGTTGCCCCCGGCACTAAGGTCATACATGTCCATGACTTCGGCGGGAATCTCCTTCAGCCCCAACGCAGCAATATTCAGTCTCCCCGTCGTCCGGCCCATCGCGGCCCGTTGCTGCAGCATCTTCGTCTGCGAGTTCTCCCCCGCCCCCTGGTTAAACGGGTCGTTCGATAGGGGCTCGTCGTCGAAGCCGAAGTCGAAGCCGGAAGCGACAGCGGGAGCGGGCGCATCCCCGCCGTCCTCTGTCGCGGGCGGCAGCGCGCTCTTCTTCGCCGCGGCGCGCGCCTTGGCGATCTGCTCCCGCAGCGCGGCGGAGGACTTCCTGGCCTTCACCATGGTCGGGCTAGGGCTGTTAGGGGCATCCAGATCCTCGAGCGCCGGGGGCGGTGCCATCTTGGTAGGCGTGATGGGCTTGTTTGTGAAGGCGGAGACCTTCCGCGGGGCCCGGCCGGGGGCCTGGTTCGAGCCTCCCTTCTTGACGAGGAGGCTCGAGGAGGGCTTGAGCCTGAGGGGCTTCGAGGCCATGCTGGGCGGCGAGAGGGCCGGCTGCCTCGGCGGCGCCGACTGCTTCGTGGGGCTCGGGCTCCGCTCGAGCTCGGAGCCCCGCGGGGAGGGGAGGGCCGTGGGGCCGTGGACGACGGTGGCGGAGGGGGACCTCAGCGACGGACTTCTCAGCGAGTGGACGCTAGCCCGGGGCTTCAGCGCCTTGTGCGGGGTGCCATCGATGGTGGGCAGCGGGGGCCTGTGCATGTTCGGACTCGGCGGGGAGTGGGACCGCAGCGCATCGTCGGGGCCGGAGATGGAGTTCGTACGGGACCTGCGTAGTCCCGCGTCGCCCAGGCTCGACCCTGGCCGTGACGCGCTGCTGGAGGCCCTAGACCGCGGACGCTGGTCGAAGAAGGCCGAGGGTCTCCTGCTGACGGCAGGTGACGAGGGGATCTGCGAGAGGGTCTCGATTGTCCGCTCCGCGAGGGACGGCGCCCTCTTTTTCGGGGTCTCGAAGGGCCCCGGCTCGGCCGCCCACCGGTCCGCCGCGTCGGGGGGACTAGCCCGTCGGGGCGGCTGCGTCTGGGCGTAACTCGGTACAGGGGCGGCGGACCCTCCCAGGTTGTACATGCCAGAAGTGCGGCGGTTCGTCGTCCGCTTCGCCCCTACGGGAGCCGGGGCGTTTCCCAGCGGGAGGCCGCTCAGACGCCTTGACGCATCGGGGGCCTTCTTCGGGAGAGGCGGCTGCGACTGGTCAAGGTGGGAGGCGGAGGCGGCGTGGCGGAGGCTGGGGCGGGAGCGGGCAGGCCGCAGCTGGGGGTGGGCGACAGCGGGGGCGTTGGACTTTCGGCCGGCCAGGCTGGACGTGTTGCTCTCTCTCGAGGAGGCGCGGGAGACGTCGCGTAGATCGGCGGTGCTAAGGCTCAGGCTCTCGCGGGAAGCGGCTGTCCGGAGGGTGTTTGGGGCAGGCCTGGGTATGGAGCTGGGCACGGGTAGTCGAGATGGCCGCGGGATGCCGCTGGGCCGTCCAGGTGCGGGCGCGGGTGCGGATGCAGGTTGGTCGTCCATGGTGTCTGAGCTGGATTTCGAGCTCGAGGAAGTATTAGGTAGGTGTGGCGGGTTTCGTCCGTAGTCAATGGGCCATATCTGACGACAGGGGACTCTCGATTGGTATCAAAGAGATCGCCAGTGTGGATAGATCCTCTTTGGGATTTGCTTTGTTGGGTGATGCTGGCGCGATGTGAAGCTGTGGAGGTGAAGCTTTTGAAGTGCAGGGTTCCAGGGTTGTGTGGGAAATTGGAGCTTGGAGCTTGGAGATTGCGGCTATACGGATAATGCTGACTACTGTGACAGTGACAGTGACAATGAAGGGCTGTCTCAGTACAAGTAAGGAATAGTCCCCAGAAACCCGGAAGTGGGCATCCAAGGAGAGCTTAGTCCTGCTGGGGAAGAGATAGGACGGAAGAGGAAGCGTGGGAAGAACAGGGGGACAAGAAGAAAAGTCCCTTTTTTGAGGCGTTGCTGTTTACTTTGAAATGAGGCTGGCGTCAACTTTTTGACGCGACTTTGCTGGGACCCGGACACGCCAAAGAATTTTGGGTTACGCCATTCAGGGGGGTTAATGTTGCATCAGGTGCCTGCCCCGCAGTTAACGGCAGCCCTGAGGTAGGGGCAGACACTGAGAGGCGACAGGGTCTTGTGGCGCCGGGGAACGGATAACTGAGCTCCCCGGTGGCGTCCAGCCGCTGGAGACATGGCACTTTGACACCCGGTACTTGTGTCACCTTCAGAGGTACCTGAACCAATAACGGGATAATAATAGTCAAGACATTGCTGATCCAGCTTACTTTCTACCTACGTAGTACACCGAATATCCCACCAGCATCACTATCATCACTACCCCCATCGTCATTATCGTTGCTTCATGGGAGGAAATGCGAGGTCAAATCCGACCTCTCTCGTCCAACAGCACAAAATAAGAGTTTGGAAACAACCATAGACAGCTCCGTAACTCCGGGTCTCCTCTTCTCCTCGACGGCAATCTCGCCGATCATCGCCGCCATGGTATTTCTTCGAGACATTGCTTCTGCCATGTCTAGCCTAATCTATCCTGCCACGGTCCATCCGAGTTATGTTCCTGAGAGAGACATATATCCGAACGGATGAAACGTCGCAGCTCACACTTCACGTTTGTGCTCTCCTTCCCCAGTCCAGCAGCGAGCTTCTACACCCTACGCCGCCCTCGGCCGGATATACACCTTCAGCCCGCTCTGCACCACGAAGAACGTAGCGTGAGCCTCGAGGGGCTTGCTCGGATCAATCAGCTCGATATCAAAGTCCCGAATAATCCTGGGAATGACCTTGTTGATCTCCAGCAGCGCGAGGTTCCTGCCGATGCAAACATGCGCGCCGCCGCCGAACTAAACACACACATCACCCTGTCAGCTTCTGTTTCCCAACCTCGTGTTTGTACTCCCCCAAAATAAAACCAAGGTTCCATATGCTTTTTCCCGGTTTCATGGGGTCAGAGAAACTTACCTGGAACATGTACCTCTCCATCCTCTTCGCGTTCTCCTCGCCCCCCTCAAGCCACCTCCCGGGCCTAAACACCTCGCAGTCCTCCCCGAACGTGGCCTTGTCCCGGTGCAGCACCCACCCGTTCACCGCCACCTCCGTGCCCCCCTCGAAGAACTCCCCGTCCAGCTCCGCGCCGCCCGGGGGGATGACGCGCGTGATGTTCAGCCCCACGGCCGGCCGCACGCGCATCGCCTCCTTAAGACACGCCTGGAAGAACGGCAGCGACTGGGACTCCGCCCACGAGAGGTTCCCCGTGGCCGGGATGGCCCCCGTTTCCGCGGCGCCGCGGATCTCGGCGAAGAGCGCCTTGCGGACGGCCGGGTCCGCGAGGACGTGCCAGAAGAAGGACTGCATCGTCGAGGCGGTCGAGTCGGAGCCGGCGAAACTGTGGGGTGACGTTAGTACTTAGTAGTCATCTACACATTCCCACTCCTACTCCAACCAATATGGGAAGAGAAGAAGGGTAAGTCGGGAATAGGTGAGAGGAGGCTTACATCGCTCCGTGCGCCACGGCGAACACGTCGCCCTCGGAAAACTTCTCGGGGTCCTTGAGATGACCCTGGATAAGACTAGCCAGCAGGTCCTGCCTCCCGTCGCCGGACCTCCACTTGCCCGCGCTCTCCTTGTCGAACGGCCTCCTCCTCGCCATCTCCCCGAGCGCGAGCCTCGTGATGAGCGCGTTGCCCGTGCCCATCCCCGGGAGGATCTTCCGCAGCGGGTTCCGCCTCAGCACGTAGTCCATCCACGGCACCTGGCCCACGATGCCGTTGTACCGCTGCATCTCGTCGATGACGGCGATCGCCCTCTCGACGTCCCTCCCCTCGTCCAGGAACCCGAACTTCTTGCTGAAGGCGATCTCGCCCAGGACGTCGAAGGCGAAGTAGTGCAGCCAGTCGCCCAGGTCGACCTTTCCCTCCCCGTGGGCGAACCCGTCCAGCTTGGTCATGAGCAGCTCGATGGTGTCGTTGATGAAGGGGCTCAGCTGCTGCATGGCGGCCATGCTGTAGGGGACGTTGGCCACCTTCTTCTTCTGCGCGTGGACGTCCTCGCGCACCTCGGTGAAGATGTCCGGGTTCTCGGGCGGCGGGAAGACGGCGTAGAAGTTTGTCTTGTAGAACCGCTTGCCGGCGGAGAGCAGGGCTCGCGCGGCCTCGGGCGACGCGAGGGAGACCTCGTTGGGCGCGATGCGGACGATGGGGCCGTAGCGCTTGTGGAGGGCGATGTGCTCTAGGTGGGTCTGGGTGGAGGCCGTGGAGAGGACCTTCCAGAGGCGGGTGGCGGAGGCCAAGGGGGGCCCGGGGTACTTGCGGAGGGGGGAGGCATAGCGGTTGGTGATGAGGCGGACGATGACGAGGACGGGGGCCAGGGGGATGAGGTACGGCCAGTGGGTAGCGAGGAGGGAGAGGGCCTGGGCGACGAGGGATTTGGGGCTCCCCTGGATGGAGAGGTCGGCCGGCGACGCCATGGCTTGGGGGTGGGGTTGGTATGGGTTTGCGGTGTTGATGTAGGTGTCGGGCACGAAGGGTTGGCCCGTTGAAAGGGGGTCTGGGTCTTCTGCTGGTGACAACTGTTGAAGCTGTTGGGCACCGGGGGGGTATATATATATAGTAGGTCCGAGCAGCGAAGACTACCAAGCCTCCAGTTATATCAGCCGAGATAGGAGACAGATAGGCTGGAGGAGACAAAACCGGCGCGCGTGCCTAATAACCGCAGGGCGGGAGGAAGGGAGGGAGGGAAAGAACCAGTTTATATCTGTATAAACCGTCCCCCTGGACCCCTTCCCCTTGCCGCGCCGAAGCCATGCGTCGATCGCACGGCCTGCCAGCCACATCTACGACTTGCCGTCAGCGCTAGCGGCCGCGAGATACCCACTAACACTCGGCTCTAGGGCCAAAGAAAAGTTGGGGAAGCGCTATCCCCACGGGGTTGGTCTCTCCCTGTCCCACCTCTACCCTGCCCTTGGCGTGACCTATTCTCATGCTTAAGCTGGGTAGGTAGTAAAAGCCATTAAGAGCCGCTCCCTGGTGCCGAGTTCCCAGCACTTCATCCTGCCCGAGGCATTCATTCTTTACGTCCTGAAGAGGGGCGGCTATGGAATCATGGAGCCATATCTCCTACTCATATTACATACATCGAGCCATTAACGAGGGCGCGCAAGGTCATCCGATAATGAATCGTTCGGGACCCTGACGCTGTGGGTGTGGCCGCGTGCAAGTGAGGTGTGTCTGAGCTCCCGCCTCGGACCAATCACAGAAGTGCCGATTTGGGGTGCGGGGAGGTTTCGTCGGCTCTCTGGGGTATTCGGGGTAAGTGGAGAACGGTGCCGGAAATACGGAGTAGCCAGACTTCGGATTCTACTTCTGGTGATCGAAGGAAGGCAGGGGGGAGGGTGGAGGCGAGGCGACGGCCCTGGTTCGTCCTCGCGAGAGGGAGGCTGATGTCATTATCTTTCGTTGTCGTCACGGATGAGACATCGGGGATTCATGCCGGAGTGGTAGGACACCGCCCGATCAACGCTTTGGATTGGAGTATCGAGCTGGTAATAGAAACAAGGTTCGTCTTGTATATCCGATGATATTCTTTACCATACAATGAAGGAAAAGACGATTATAACCCGGGTTCGGCCATACAAGAAGGCATACCTCTTTCCCTTCCCCGCGGTGTTTCGGCGCCCAAGAATAGAGCCGGAGCGAGTCTGGGGAAATTGGCGCTAAGGAATCAATAGAGCATACGACGATGGGGCTCCATACATATTCTATATGCACGACGCACGCTTCAGGTACATCTATAAAGGCCACAAAACACCACAGCCAAGAAGCAGGAGCCGGCAGCTCAGCTCCCATTCAATGAATACTCGGCTACTCTTTAGTTTCCGAGGTTCTTTCAAGTAGGAGGTCTCGTCAGACCGAACCCCGTTTCACCCAGTCATAAATACTCCAACTCTCAGAACGAAGGGCACCATTCACATCTTCCTTTCTCAACTCCTCCATCGGTCCAGGCTTCCTATAATATCGCATACTTGTGAATTGACAGTCCGCATGGGAATCTCAGTGCCGGCAGAGACCTCAATTGATACCTTGGCGCAACCGATGAGGTCCTTTCGAATGGCGGCTAGATCCCAGGCTATCGTGTCAGTCAGCCCTTTGTAATTACAGTACAGTTACCGAGTACGAGCATGGGCGCGAGAGGCTGCGATGTCAGTCAGCATTTTGTAATGGCTACAAGCGATAAACAGGTAAGAGAGAGCAATAGAGGTGAGAGTACACGAGAGGAGCACCGGGTGGAGTGGAGTGGAGTGGTGGATCATGGATCATTCCATTGGATCCCAATCCAAATGTGGATAGGCTGCATATCTTAGTGGGCCTCTGATCCCAATGGCAGGGAAGCACTGTCACGGTGCCCGCTTGAGAGCTAGTGATGCTTAGTCATCGTCCACATCGCGTCCTCCCTTGTCGTGACACGGTTCACTCCATCCAGCCAACGGCCAGCATCATACGAAGAATCGAGGTGTCAGTCCATTCACCACACCCCCTCTACACTGCGAGAATACCCATCCCGACGAACACAACGATACCCACTCCATCCCGGAAACTCCCAAAAATCTACTAAGCCCAAGATGACGCGCGCGGTGCAGACCGTCTCGCTCGCCCTCCTCCTCTCCTCCGTACGTCCCTCGGCGCAAACCCCTTTATGCGCCTCTAGCGGGACAACCCCTGAGCGAGAAGGGGAAGACGGAATGCATGGGCTCGGGAAACGGAAACGCTAACGCCAGGGAATACAGATCTACCTCGCCCTCTACCTGAACCTCGTTCCCCTCCCCGCCATCATCCAGACCGAGATCGTCCCTGTGGTGGGTCCCCCCAACTCCCGCTTCCCCCCGTGCCCCCCCCTCCTTGTCGGTAGTACATCAACCCGCTAACACCAAATCCCCAACCCCTTGCAGCTCCCCTTCTGGGTCCTCGTCACCTTCGGCGCGTATCTCCTCTTCAAGCTCGGATATGGCGTCATGACCTTCAACGACGTGCCCAAGGCCCACGAGGAGCTGATGGCCGAGATCGAGCTCGCAAAGAAGGACCTCCGCGCGCGGGGCGTCAGCATCGACTGAAGAAGATACAAGAGTAGATTCCGGCGGAAGGGGGAAAGCGAGAAAAGTCTAGGTGGTGCTTCGTGTAGGGAATATTGTCATAGTAGGGAATTGGACGATTGTGTTAAGAGTAGAGGAGTTTGACGGCTCTATGGAACTGAACGGGGCTTATATCTACAATTTTAATAGAAGGAACTCGGGAACCAGTCTTCAGGAGTGATGCCTTGCACTGAAATCACTTGCCAGCCGCGGGAGCTAGATGCGTGCTGCGCCGCCTCATCGACTGAAAAAAAGAGACGCGAAACAGATAGGGATATAAAACGAGGGGTCCGAATTTCTTTTCCCAAAGGAATACTAGCCTCCAACTCCGGCCTGAAATGCTATCCTGCCCATATAAACCGATGTCGCTAGTAAACTCATCGCAAGGAACCCCATGCCCATGCCCATACCAATACTCAAACCCACACTCATACCCAAGCTTGTACACCCGTTTCCCATGCGCCCCCGTACAGCTTCAATCCCTCGCCCCCTCATCACCCCCGGTCGGCAAGCAAGGCAACGACCCTGCGCACTGCGGCCTGGACATCGCTCGTCCCCCGGACAATATCGTCAAATATTTTGGGTATACCCGCGAGAACCCCCTTAGGATCCCCCTTGTGCCCTGGGCTAAAGTTAGCCGACGCGCTCAGATGAAGAGTAGATAGTTACCCCCCCCCCCCAAACATTTGCTGAGAGGAATGGAGGAATGAAAAAAGGAAAGGAAAATAGCAAGGAAACTTACAGTGCCCCGGTACGCCAACAGCCACATCCACCTTGCTCTGCGCGTCCCCGGTCCAGTCAAACGATATCTTCCACCCAATCCTGACCATGACCCCGTCCCCGCAGAACCCCAGAGGCACCGTCGCCGCCACGGTCCCCATGTACGGCAGCAGGTCCCCCGCCGTCCCCTCCTTGACCCCCACCAGCGCCTCGTCACCCTCCCCCTCCGCCCCCGCCTCCCTCGTGACCACCACCCCCCTCCTCCTCCACAGCTGCCCCGCGTTCTCGACCGCCAGCTCGCCCGCGCCCCCGACCTCGCCGTACAGGCCGTGCCAGAAGGCGGCCCTCTTCACCGCGACGCGGTACCACTCCCCCATGGCCCAGCACACGAGCGCCACGTTCCTACTCATGGCACGGTCGGTGCGCGTCAGTAGGTCGTCGACGAAGGGCGCGAGCTCGGCCTCGGCGTTGGGGTCCAGCCGGAGGACGCGGAGATCCGAGACGGAGAAGTCGGACAGGTCGACGGCGAGCGAGATCTGCGACGAGAAGAGCGCGGGGAAGTCCGTCGCGCGGAGGGATATCGTGTGGTGGCGCGTGTAGTTGTCCATGTCGTCCTCCGAGAGCGGCGCGCCCGAGGTCGTGAGCGTGAAGGGGGTGAACATCTGGAGGAAGGGGAGCTCCTCGCTCGCCGTCATTTGGACGGGGTGGTGTGATATGGGCGTCGGGAGGAGGGCGTCGTCGTCCTTGGCCGCCTCAGCCGGGCTGGTCGTAGCTGTAGGGTTGGAGAGTGGGAGCCACGAGGAGGGGTCCATCACGCCTTGTAGCAGCGCCTTGAAGTCCCCGTCGGCAGCTGCGTCCGCCGCGTCCGGCTCTGGCTGCGGTAGTAGCTTCGGGTGCTTCTTCACGAGCGGCAGCACCTGCGCGGCCTCCCCGTTCACGGCCCATTGCCTCCCGAGCCCCGCGATAAGCCTCAGGTCGCTCCACAGGCTCTCCTCCTCCTGCTTCAGCGCCGCCAGGTAGTCCTCTTTCTCGCGGATCTCTGCATCAGCCCTGACGCCCCTCGCAGGATGCGCTCCCGCGCCAGCCTCCCGCGGAATCTCCTGCGGGTTTGCTAACAGATCCACCGGGCTCCTTGGCCGCACTACTATGTCCGCGGCGCGCCCCTTCTTCAGCGGCGAGCTTCCCAACGTCCTCCTAGCCTGGCGCCTCCTCAGCGGCGAGCTCTCGCTGTGTATCCCCACCGGTGGCGTCGTGACCACGTCGTCGCGGATCCCGAGCTGTGAGGGTGTGGGTGGGAGCTCAGGCTCATCCTCTACCTGGCCCTGGTTCGACCTCCGGATCCTATCCCGCCTAGTGAACGGGTCTACCAGCTCCTCCCCCTCCGGTGCGGGAGGGGGCAGAGGCCTCGTTATTGGCGCGTGTTTTATGGGCGACCGGCGCGGCTTGCCTCCCATCCCCGTGTCCACCACCTGCGCCGTCAGGAGCTCCGAGAGGCTCACGTCGCTGCCGCGGCTGCTTCCCGGGCGCGAGGCGGGCAGGTCCTCAGGCGCCGTGTCCGCCTCCGCCTGTCCTCCCTGGAACTGGCGGGCTTGTTGCTCCGATGCCCGCCTCTGCTGCTGCTCGGAGCGCCGACGCGCCAGGATCTCGGGGTTGTGACGCGCCAGGCTCGCCTTCGTCGGCGACGCAAAGTCGGGCCTCTTCCGCCTCGGGGATCTGGAGGGGGAGGCGCCCGGATTCCGTGGTATTATCGCCGGTTCATTCTCGTGCTCGGGGGTCGTCGCGCGGTCTCTTCGCCGCGCGGTCTCGTTGTGGTTATTGTTGTTGTCGTTATTCGGGTCGACGGCGACGGAGGTTCGCGGGGAGGTCCTCCGCCGTTTCGGGGCCGAGGTTTCCATTTCTCGCGGCGGTCTGCATTCGGCTCAATTATTTCGTACGCGAACACGCCGTTCCCTTCCCCCGGGAAGTTTGTGGCTCGTCTCTCTCTCTCTCTCTCTTTTTCGGTCGGGGTTTTTGTGGGCAATTCACTATTATTTGGGCGATGTTCACAGCGGCCTGGTCGCGTAGCGTACATAATAACACTTGAAGCTTGTCCAATTGCCGTTGTGTCGCGTCGAGGATTCTGCCGCATGCGGGATCCTCACCGCCTTCCGTATTGGTTCTCCACAAGTCCCCGCTCTCCATACGCCCGCCTTTGCCTTTTTCCTTGCCAAGACCAAAAATGACGTCCCGAGGTTCGGGCGAATCCGTCGAATCGTTCGGCTCCATCTTCCTTCGATCTCACGACTCTACGACAACACGATAGCATGCTACCCAGCTGCACTCCCATATAATGATATTACGCGTATAAGATGAACTCCTCACTCACACCCAGGCTACGGCCTTTCCTATCAGCGCTGTCCCGCAGGCGAGACCCCCGGTCGCTCTTGTCGACAAAGGCGCCCAAGCCGGGCTCGTCGGAACAGGTACATCCTCGGGCACCCTTCTACGACGCCCTCCTCGAATACAAGCTCCCACCACAGAGGCACACCGGCGTCCGAAGGACTCCTGCTCCAGAAACCCCAGCTTCACCCCCAGAAACCCCGGCCAAGCCCACCAAAGCTCGCCGAAGGAAGACCAAGACGGAGACAGAAGCAGCGACGCCAGCGCCAGCGCCAGCGCCAGCCCAAGCATTCGCCACGCAATCCTCGGAGACCAAGTCCGAAGACACCCCCGAGGCGCGCGCCCGCATCATCTTCGGCTCGAGCCTCGCCGGCCCCGCGCGCCGCGCCGACCTCCGCTCCAAGTCCACCCTCGTCGCCGGCGTGCTCGTGCCCCCCAAGCCCGAGGAGCCGGACCACTGCTGCATGTCGGGGTGCGTGAACTGCGTGTGGGACCAGTACCGCGAGGACATGGAGGAGCACCTCGTCGCGAGCGCCGAGGCCGACAAGAGGCTGCGCGAGCGGGAGGGCGACGAGGAGGAGGCGCCAGAGTCGATGAGCATCGACGACGACGGGGGCGGCTCGGAGACCAACTGGAGCGTCGAGCCGCAGAAGCTCGCGACGGACTTCTGGGACGAGGAGCTGTACAAGGGCATACCCGTGGGCATCAGGGAGTTCATGAAGTCGGAGAAGAGGCTGAAGGAGAAGCATGCCAGGGAGGGGACGGTGGGGTAGAAATCGGGACATAGATCGTGGCATATAGACGTTGTATACCCCTTTTTTATGTAATAGACGGCTTGGATTTGGGCCATGGCTGGTTGTGGTCCCCTTTTCCCGCGCTCCAGTTTGGCGGCGGAGCCAGGACAGTGGTGTGTTGCTTGGGTTGTTGGCCAAAGTTGGTAGGCTCCTACGACTGTCCTTCGGTGACAATACTCCAGTGCCATTTCATGACACAACTGGGGCAGTGCCAAAAAGGAAGGAACTTGAAGTTTGCAGATTCACCTCAGTGCTCCTTCCGCCACTTACCTAGCCCTGTTTTCCCAAACACTTTTACCAAGGGCATGCCTTTCCTTAAGTCCTGTCACCTCGTCTCCCCTTAGCATCCTCTCATCACTGCTTCTCGCCCAAACTTCTCTGCATCTCACTTTGTCCCCACCACCGGTGGTACCACTACCTCAAAATGAAACCACTATCACTGTTCCAGAAAAGCAGGCAAGCCTCCCAGTCCGCCGAGCAACCGTCGTCGTCCCCCCTCCTCCGCGACCGCTCCGCCTCCAGCGGCTCCCACCCTGGAGCAGCCTCCACCTCCGCCGACGCCGCCTCCCTCGCGGCCTCCCTCTCGGACTCCATCGCCAACTCGAGCGCCTACTCCGCCGTAACCCCCACCACCGCCTCGTCCTCGCCCCTCTCCCCGTCCGCCGCTCCCCTCGCGCACCTCATCCACCCCCTCCGCTTCCTCGCCGGCTCCGTCTTCTCGCGCGTCTACTCGCTGCCGAAGCCGCGCTCCCCGCCCCGCCTCCTCAAGGTGTGCTAGAAGCGCTCCGAGATCGAGGACGAGCGCGAGATCCTCGAGACCGTCCACGCCGACCTCGCATTCTGGACCAAGTGGTTCGCCACCGGGCCCCCCGAGGACCGAGCCCTCGCGCGCCTGCTCGCCTGCGTACCCCAGCCCCGCCGCTTCCTCAACCCGGAGGACCTCCGCCTCGCCTTCCCTCAGGTCCTCAACGACCCGGAGCTCCCCGGCGGGCCCGTCTTCGGCCTCGTCTTCGACCGCATCCCCCCGCTGTCGGAGTCGTACCGCCGCCACCTCATCGCCGAGTTCGTCGAGCCGGCGCTCCGCGAGGAGGCGACGAACCACGCCACGAACCAGTACGGCGTGCTGATGCTCCACCTCGGCGCCGACAAGGGGCGTCCCGCCTCGGACCCGAGGATGGGGAATCGCCCCTTCGCGCTCCCGGAGCTCCTCCTCGAGATCGGGAGGGAGGGCGTCGTGGAGCTGGCGGAGACCATGGCCGCCACGCTCGCGGTGCTGCACTGGTCCGCGCACCTCGACGGCCAGCACGTCAAGTTCATGGCGGGCGGTCAGCCCTCACGGCACTACCGCACAATCCACCTCTCGCACCTCCACCGGCTGCACCCGTTCTCGCCCGACATCGAGACCGTGCGCTCCGAGCTCGTGCCGAACTTTCTCGCCAACAAGTCCTGGCCGCGGCCCTCGCTGTCGCTACCGTCGGCGGAGGGCGAGGGGGAGGTCAAGAGGGATGTCAGAGCGCCGATCTGGCTCGCCTTTCGGAGCCTGTACATCGACGTCTCGATGTACGTCCTCTACCGCGACCGCGAGATCCTCGGCGAGGACGCCTACTCGAAGCGGTGGTGGCTCCCCGCCCTATTCATCCGCTGCATAGAGGCCACCGCCGACCCAAGGCCCTCCACGATTCCGCCCGAGTTCGGCCTTCCCCAGGAGCCGTACGTGCGGGGTGAGTACGACGAGTACCGCGAGAGGGGCCCGCGGCCCGGCGACGGGGAGGGGTCGAGGAGGGGGCCATCGAGGATGTGGGGGGGCAGGTTCAGGAGGGGGGAGGGGGAGAAGCCCCCCGGGGAGAACACTCAGTTTGTCGTGAAGAAGGAGAGGGAGCTGAGCGGGATTGAGGAGGAGGGTGGGCATGAGGGGGAGGGACGTCTTAGTGGTATTCATGGGCTAGGACTAGGGTTGGAGGAGGAGGAGAGGGAGGGCGAGGAAGAGGGTGGGGAGGAAATAGGGGAGGATGATATTTTCGCTCGAGCGTGTTGAAGGGGGGCCGGGCACGGGCATCGGGACTGCGGCTATCCGCCGAGGGGGGTTCACGGTCTGGTGAGCACCTCTGGCCAGACTCAGCTCGAACACGCCCATCCCCCAAACCCGCTCCACCTCAACCCTGGCCATCTCTCCCCTCTTCCAAGGTTAATATCTTCCGAGATACCAAGAGCTCAAGTGGTTCAAGCTCTCTCTCCATTTTCAGCGAGATATTCTCGAAGTTTTTGTCCGCCATCTCGCCGCACCAAGCAGCTTCCTAGCTTCTTCCCAAACCTCTTAGTGACTGGAAGCAGAACAAAGGTTTCAAATTAATCTCGAGCTTTAACTCTTTGTCTTTTTTCTTCTCCTTCTGTGCCCGTCTTGCCCTCTATCGCCCCCATTCTCAAATGCATATATCCCGTGATCCAAAACGTCCCATCGTAAAGTATACAACGCATCCAATGCCGCTACAACAAAAAAAAAAGCCAAAAGCCAATCCCCTCTTTCCATACTGCAAATCCAAACGTTAGGCTTACCCCCGACACACGGAACCTAAGTAGGTCCCGGTGGGTACCGTACGCGGACGGGGTGCGCACAAGCGAGGAGGGAAATGCACGGAAAGCGATGGTATAGAGAGAGAGAGAGAGAGAGAGGCAAACAATAGAGCCTGACATGCTCCTCCCCATCAACCAACTCCATCCAAACGCAACGGTTTCTGTTTTCAATCCTAACCATTGTAAGCCGCCCCTTCTTGTTTCTCCCCCTTTTTCTTTCCAGCCAGCCCCTGCCAACCCCCGAGAATTCACCTTTACGCCAGTTTCGTCCAAAAAAAACAGTACGCAAAAAGACAATGACAAAAAAAAACCAAGTCACCCCTGATACAAAATGAGGCATCTACCCCTAAAAGAACACTTCCACTCCGTATTTCCCCGCCCCCCTTTACATAGGAACGTGGTGGAAGAGGTAGCTAACACTCTCCCCGTTGTGCGTTCTCCTGATCGCCTCCGCCAGGGTCCTCGATATGTCGATGACCTTCAGCTTCGGGCACCGTTGGATCTTGTCGCCCAGGGGGGTGGAGTTCGTGACGACGAGGCGGCTGAGGACCGAGTTGTTGATCGTGTCGATGGCGTTTCCGGAGAGGATGCCACTAGAGAGTGGTTTCCGTTGGTTAGTCTTCAGGAAAGCTCAAAAAAAAAACCAGGTCCTCCCACACGAGATGGAGCCCTGGACTTTCTGGTGGGGTAACCAGGGGGAAGGAAGTACGTACTGGGTGACAATGGCTAGGATCTCCTTAGCGCCATGCTCCTTCAGCGTCGACGCAGCCTTGGCGAGCGTGCCGCACGTATCCGCCATGTCGTCGACCAGGATTGCAATCTTGTCCTTCACGTTGCCGACGAGCACCATCCTCCCGACGACGTTGGGCCTGGGCCTCTCCTTGTGGATGAGCGCGAAGGGGACGTCGAGGCGGTCGGCCATGGAAGTGGCGCGTTTCGCACCGCCGGCGTCGGGGGAGACGATGACGAGGTTCTCGATATCAAGGTTCTCGCGGACCCACTTGAGGACGGACGGTTCGGCGTAGAGGTTGTCAACGGGGACGCTGAAGAAGCCCTGGATCTGGGAGGCGTGGAGGTCGACGGTGATGACGTGGTCCTGTTTTGTCGCTGGGAATTAGCGTCTCCGTCATATCACATGTGGGTAGGTAGCTGGCTGCGACAGATGAAAAAAATGGTGAGCAAAAGGATCCGCGCGGACTTACGCATCCGGAGGTCTGCAGCATATTCGCGACCAGCCTCGCCGAGATAGGCGCGCGGCTCTTGTCCTTCTTATCCTGGCGTGCGTAGGGGAAGTTGGGTATGACGGCCGTGATCCTGCGGGCGCTCGCCGTCCGGCAGGCGTGGATCATGATGAGCATCTCCATGAGCGCGTCGTTGACGTCCCCAGGCGCGGTAGTCTGGAGTATGAAGACTACGAAGAAACACCGGTCAGAACCCCTCTACCACAAGTGCTCCCTCCCTCTCCCGGTGCATCGGTCGCCATAGCTCCAGCGGAGCCCACGATAGCTCGCGCAATGACGATTCGGGGCAGGGGAGGGTCCCAGAGCGGGAAGAACATACCATCCTCGTCACGAACCGACTCGCCAATAGTGATGGACGTCTCCCGGTTCGAATACGGAATGCTCATCGTCTTCGCGACCTCGATGCCGAGCCTGCAACAGAGACGAAAGTGCGTCAGAAAAACGAACCTCTCCCACACCGAAGTCGCCACCTAAACCGTCGGATCCTCCCGCCCGCCCAAGCAAGTTCTCCCTCCACGACGATACGGAAATGAACGAGAGAAGGCCCAAACGTACCAGTTCGCGACCTGGGCGGTGAGCTCCGGGTGGCTCGTCCCGCTAATCAGCTTGATCTCGTTCGGTGACGCCATGTCGTAAACGGCAACTAGAAATCGAGTTCACTGGTATCAGTTGGTGCTGAAGATGAGTGTGGTTGGGATCGCGCGTGCTCGATCTCGACCTTGAAAACCAGTTCAATGCTTCTTTTCGGGCTTTTTTTCCTCCGGGATTGCAGCAGTAGCAGAGAGGGTGGAACTTGGGGTGCCCGGGGGGGGCCAAAATCCTAAGTCCCAAGGGAGGGAAAAACGTGCAGTCACGGAAAAAAAATAAGGGTGGGGCGGCGATTGTTCGGGCGAGCCGCGGGGTTAGGAGAGTATCCGAGGCGGGAGAGGCGGGAGAGTAATAAACCTAGTAACATGTACTCGTACTCGTACGGCGTACACCGCCAGGAGTAATAGTCCCAGTAGTCCCGCCGTTCAAGGCAAGCCGAAACAATCAAGCCTAGGCGGCAAAGCAAAGCCAAGGCAAAAGTCAAAGCAAAACGAGCTCCAGTTTCCATCTGCTGGTGCTGACCCCAAAAATAGACTTTTTCTTCTTTCTCCCTTACCCATGGTTATGTATTTTGTCGCCAGTTGGCGAGCCCCAAATAAATAAAAAGTCTGTCTGGGTCTGGGAAAATATCCACACTCGAGTTTATTCTTAGTCCCGGAGCTAGAAGGGGACAGGCACGGTGTAACTGATGACGGTGACGAACAGTCCACGCTTTTCGGTCTGGGATAGATTGAGAAACAGAGAGTAAAAGGAGCTGGAAGGGTCAGAATGCAAGTCGTGGGACCGACAGGTGTTATATAAAGGGGGACATCACATCCCCGGGTGCACCTTCCTGCAGGCTGCAGGTAGGCGTAAAGTGACCGAGCTGCTGGGTGGAAAGAGCCGGCCTGCTTCGGTCATCGCATTCAGCTTAGCCTCTGTAGCCACAGCCAGCACATGGGAAAAGCATATTTCCTGTTTTGTCTCCCGACGCGTGCCACCTTGTATCACAAACCTTGGTTTCAGAAGCGAACCGATTACTATTAGAGAGTTCACTTGACAATGCAGTGTCTCTACCCCACGGCCGTGGCTGCCTGCCCTGCCCCAGAGACTGGGTAGTGCTTGCTGCATGCTTGGACGTGCAGCTGGCGCTGGCGCTGGCGGGGATGGCATCCCTAGGTACTTTACATGTACATAGTCGTACAATACCGGTGATCCATATTCCTCATGTCTTGAAGGGGTAGTCGACTGGCTTGCACCTGCCCAAGCCGGCCAGACCCGGCGCTAGTCTGGGCCAGGAAGGAGCCACTGGAGGAACGGTTGCAACAAGGCCAAAAAAAAAAGGAAGAGAAAAAAAAAAGCTTCAGCAAAAATTGCCCAAGCTTGATCATGTGCCTCAAAACATCTTGAATCAATCCTCTTTCTTACTCAGTTCCGTATCTTCAATCTTTTCCTCATATCTGCCTTGTAGCCCTCTAAACTAGACTCCGTTGTGAGCCCTCAGGCTCGAAAATAGAGCAACTTTTACTCATCACGAGCGTACCGCTCATTAACATCCTTGAAGAAAGGGACCCCGCACCAACGGCGGCCGCCGCCCCTCCATGCTCCACCACACACGCTAGTCTCTCTCGGTTTCCCATCACTTGGTATCATAGGCTTCACATTTTTTTTTCTCTTCTTCGTTTTCTTGATCTTGATCTTCAAGCCGCTCATATAAGTACTCCGCGACGGTAAGATCCTGTCGCCCCCCTTGCCCACCCTCGTATCGCAAGACTCTAACTCGGACGCGACAAAACCAGACCCCTCGATCGACTCCAGCCGCAAACTCTCCCCCACTACATCACGGACACACCCGTGATAACACCCCACGCAACCCCGCATCAGCCACCCGTGCGCTCGGCCAGAGACAAATTCTAAAAACACCAAACTACAACACCTCGCGATTCTCGATCGCCAACCGCCAAAATGGTCGAGAAGATCTACGTAACCTACAATGATGTAAGTACAGGTCGTCCCGCGCCCGCGCCCGCGCCCGCGCCCGCGCCCGCGCCTCTTCCCTTTACCTCCTCTACCCCTCCTACCTACCATTGCAAGCCCAACTAACCCGCCCCTTCTCTAGGTCCACAAGCTGTGCCAGGAGGCCGGCCCCAAGATCCTCTCCACCTTCCAGCCCCAGCTCATGATCGCCAT
>ONZQ02000021.1:89885-217218 GCA_900312665.1 Cephalotrichum gorgonifer
AGACGCTCACCCTGTACTCCTCCCTCGCGACGAAGGCGTTCAGGTAGTCCCTCAGCTCGTCGCTCCTCGCACGCTCCACGCCCCTCGATGTGGTGCAGGTGTGCGCCGGCGCAGAGGGTGCGGCGGCCGGAGCCGGCGTGGATCTGGACGAGCCTGTGGCGGGCCATCTCGAAGGACGAGGGGTCCAGGTCCGCGAAGAAGGCGGGGGACCCGAGCTTGCGCGACTGGGCGAAGGTGTGGGCGCCCACGTAGTCCTCGCGCTCGAGCTCGGAGCGGAGCGGGGCGGGGAGGTCGGCATAGGCGGTGCGGGAGTCGGCGAACTCGGTCTCGCCTCCTGTTCCGGGAGGGGGGAGGGTGACGGCGCGGAGGAGGGAGTAGGAGGAGCGGCGGGGGTTGAAGGTTGAGTCGCTGTGGAAGAGCTCGTTTCCCTTGCGTTGGTGTTAGTGAGTGAGTGTGTATGTGAGTGAGATAGAGAGTGTGTGTGTCACTCGGGCCCAACAGGGCAAAGAATAACGTTTCTCCAAGGTTGGTGGAAAGGGGAGGGGGAAGGGTGGGCCGGAGGAGCGAAGGAGAAACACTTACACGATTGGCGTGGGCGCGCGGCGAGTCCGGGTCGAGCAGGTTATTCTCTTCGTCGAGGTTCCCGGCGTCGAAGAGCTCGTAGTACTCGTAGCGGAGCTTCCGGCCGCCCTGGAGGTAGCGCTTGACGTCGTCCAGGTCGCCCAGGCGGCGCGAGAACTCGACGTGGGCGGTGTCATCCAGGCCCGTGTTGCGGAAGACGCAGACACCGTACTAGAGGGAGGTAAGGGAGAAGAGTTCAGTTCAGTTCAGTTCAGTTCAGTTCAGTTCAGTTCAGTTCAGTTCAGTTCCGTCGCACCTTGCTCTGGGTATTTCTTGGAGACTTTGAGGTTTGAAAGGGGGGGGCGGAAAACCCTTACCTTGTGAACGGCGGCCTTGATCTCCTCGAGCGTCTCGTCGTCTACGTTCGTCCAGTCGATGCCGCTAACCTCCGCCGCGAAGGTCGGGTGCAGCTCCCGGACGGAGATGCGGCTGAACTCGGAGATGTCGACGACGCCGGGCATCTTGGGGTACGGTTATATATAAGGTATGTACCGAGTCTGGAATACTGAGCGGAACGTCGGTTGGGGTGTAGAGGAAATCTCCGTTTGTTGGCGGATTCGTGAGCCTCGAGCGAGCGGTGTAATCAAGAGCTCTGCAGTACAGCTGCGTTATGTACGCCCTAGAGATGAAAGGGGATAAAATATACACGAAGAATAAGGGAATGGTATGTTGATAGATATTTCCAGTCATGAGGGGATCGCCAAAACACTATCCACCTCACTTACCCCCTTTTCCCCGCGCCTCGCTTCCCCCCTTTCCCCTCACGAGGCACGGGACATCCCATCTATGCATCCGGAATCCTCCAAAGGTATGCCGGCATATGCTATCTATGCTACGACTATTTTATGCTACGCTAAGCAATGCCGCCCTGCTCTTCCGATATACACTACCGCGCCACCAAAGAAAAAGCACCCTGAGCCAGCAACCAGTCCGTAATAGTCCGCAGCCGACCTCCTCAGTCCCCCCGAGTGCAGGCTCACATCCGCTTCTTTTGGTCTAGTATGAGCATGCCACTGAGGAAACATCTGCCGACCTCCACAACATCATTGCAACCACGGGCCTGTCTCCCGCCCGGCGAATCACCGGCACGCGGGGGGCCTCTGGTCCGTCCCCGCAGTTGCCGATTACCGGCTCGGGAGCGTCGATCATCGATTGAGCATGAGGGAGGAGGTAGGGATTATGTCATTGAATAATTATGTAGGGCATAGGACGTGGATATTATAGTAAAGGTTATGGACAAGTGCGTGTTAGTCGTTCGCTCGGCCTCCTTGGTAGAGTTGATACTTGTATATGCTAGCTATAAAACACTTAAAACTCGAGCACTCCAATTTTGTTTCCACTGTTGCCTATTGTACGGTACCTTTCGGCTTCTGATTTCTCAAATAGACGGGGGAAACGGCCGCAGCTGCGTGTGCGTGCACCGATACCGAGACCTAACACCCTTCCGATGCGTCGGCCTCCGGTTCCTGCTTGTTGTCCACCCGGTCCCCCGTTGGCAGTTCCATCGTCTCCGACTCATGTGCCTTCCGGACCCACTTAACTGGCGACACTTACAGAGATTCCTCTTCTACGAGTACGAGAAGGGGTCCGCCCGTACGTATGGTAGTCCGCCCCTTGCCCCCTGCCCCGTACAGTAGTCCTCGGGGAAAGGACCGGGCGGAGCCCCCCGCCCGGAGGTCGGGAGGTCCCCATGTGTCCATCCGCTGTGGGTCCACGCGTGATAGGCAATCCTCTTCGTTCCCCGAACGGAGTACAAAATTCGAGTACAGCGAACCGTCTGGTCGAATGGCTTAGACCGAATATTACCTAATCCGAGGAAGAAGAACGAGGTCCCGTGGCAAGCAAGAAAGAAAGGGAATAGTTACCTGGTATACTCCCTCCAAGAGTCGTGGGAAGAAAGAAGCAAAGTGACAGCATAGTGCCTTGAGAGCGTCGATCGCCAGAAGCCCAGCTAAGCCCAGCCCAGCCGAGATCGTCCACAGTCGCCGCCCTCGTATTTACGACGTAATACAGAGCCCGCCCGAGCCTCAAGTCAAGCCCCCAAAGCACACTGCGTCAGAGGGCTTCCTACCCCCCCCCCCTCGAAAAAGGAAAGAAAATATTGGGAACGCCAATCAGGGCCGGGGCTCCTACAGGCACCAGTGAGAATGCAAGCAGGGATGCACGGGGAGGAAATCCGTTTGTGGTTCCGCGTGGTCACCAGAAATTCTCATAGGGCCAAAGGCGCCGCAGCCGTCTCCCCGGTCCGTGCACTGTAACTTTCGGGTGCCGCTATTAGTTCAAATAGCTTGAGGGCCCCGCAGAGTTCCGTCGCCGCCGCCGCCGCCGCCGACGCCGCCCCCTGCATGTTCGAGATTCCAGGGGTGGGGACTGTGGAGACGCTCTTGGAGGGCTGAGCGGGCGCTCAGTGGAAGCCTAAACGATACCTTAGTGCTTGCAACGACGGGTATGACTGAGGTATGATGCAGCGCCCCGATGATACCCGGCGCCTCAAGCTGCTGGACTCCCTCGAACCATAGCCTAGGATGCCCTCTTTGGCCTAGTTGCGCGTATCGCTGGGAAGATGTCTCTCGAGTACCGCGGTGCTGACAGCTAATAACATTAATCCTAATTCAGTGGGGCCTTTTCATGTTCCTCCACTTCTTGAAAGTTCGCCTCCACCATCTTGGACCAACGATCTCGGACACGTGAAGCCCATCACCTGATTCCGCCTTACTCTTGGTCCTTCCTTCCTGGATGTGTAATTTGTACGTACTCGCGCGAGTACTTGTAATACGCCTCGACCTCAACGAAAAGAGGGACAGGTACGACGACGGGTACGTAATGCCCTCCTCGTCTCTCCTTGTGCAACTTCCATTCCAATACCTATTATTGTCCATACACCAAGCGGCAAGCACAGGGGTGCGCGGGTCATCTCGTTTGGGTCCAACCCCGTGACGAATCAGAGCGACCAACCCTACTTTTTCTGCTCCGCATTATTATCGTGAGTCTCGCCACCGAGATCCGCGGAGCGGGGGAGGGGGATCAATAATTAATACCAGAAAACTTGCAATACTAATACTTTTTACCCAAGGACCTGGGAGCTAGCATACATACCCACTACGCTACGTAGTACGTACCTACCGCGGCCGGCAACCACCATTCTCCACCCCCACACTTTGTCTCATGCACTGCTACGACGTACACCTTGTTAGTCCCGAACGCTAATGTGCCGCTCATGATTCGTGGGGTTCTGTTTTAGGACGGAGAGGAAGGCCCTGAGTTTCGTTTTTTTACCAATTTGCATTATATAAAAAATAAAGCTATCTTTGAGGATCTTGAGGGCTGGAATTAGACGAGTGTTGCAGCAGGAAGGGAGAGAGAAATCCTTATCTCGCTCGTTTGAAGGAAAGAGCAACCGCTTAGACATATAAGGTCTCTTCTCCCTTTGAACTAACTGTCTTCGTCTTTCCTTTCTCTCTCCATTCCTCGATCTTTCTTCCATCTCTCTCTCTCAGTACTACTCACAGCTACACTACCACTTCGAACATCAAGAAAGCTCCGGTTCCCCACAATCTCTCTATCTTTCCAACTCCAACGTTGTACTACACACTCCCGTTTCGAAACTAAAGAAACGGAACACCACCCTTCGGGAAACACTACGAAACCAACACCCAAAAGAATACCATCCGCAATGCCTTACGCACCTCACTGCTGCAAGTGCGGGAGCATGATTGTCATCTGCACCAGCTGCCCCGGCTGCGGCCACGAGGAGTGCCAGACCTGCGTCTAGACGACCCGCCCCACCCCGCCCTCCGGTTCTTCCCCCCCAATCCACGGGAGGGACGAAGCAGGACGGACTGGAAACGGAGGATGAACTAGAGACGACCAATCCACGTACACTGCACGCAACACTCAAGAAACACTCCTAAGGGAAACCGGGCGGATGGACGACACGAGCACTCTCTCCGATCCGACCGAAGAGGGCACCTCTCTCCTCCGTGTCCCTCCTTCCAATTTCACTTTTTTCAAACTTCCAGCCACGCAATGAATTTTCTCGACACGCGCCAAAGTTCCAGTCTGCCCAGTTCTCGCCAAAAGCCAAAAGTCAATTGTTCGTATACGTCACACGACACTCCCGCCCCATCTCGGCGGTAAAAAAAAGTCAAGACCGACATGAACACCTCCTTCCCACTCTGTTCTCCAGAACACACCACACCCAACCAAAAACAGGCGACGATCCACACCATACACCACACCACACCACCCACTCACTCTCCGACGGTTCCCGAAATGAAACAATAGACCGACGCCCCCAATTGTCCAACCCCGCGATCTCAATCCACCAGGGCACCCCGACATCACCCCGCGGGATGCCTCACTCCCACGCCCCACACGGACATTGCACACACCACCCCCCTGCTCCTCTACATCTGAAAGGCTGACGAGCGTGGTGGGCGGGATGAATTTTACGTTTTGTCTGGTGTCACTATCTTTTTCCGAGGCGCCACGCAATTCGTCGGGCCACGTGAGAAATCGAGGGCTATGTTTGCTTTTTGGCCACTTTTTCTCAGGAATGGAAGAATAGTGGAAGGGAGGGAGTTGTTCAAGAAGGAAAGCGACGGTTTACTTTTCTTTGAAGGCTTCGACCCGCCTGGTGTGGTGTTTTCTTCTTCTTCTCCTTGATCTTCATTTTTCATCTTCATTTTCTTTCTCTCGGACGGGCAGCTGCTTTCCCAACCGGGGGCTTTCTTTTTTTTTTCTCTTTTTCCTTTACAACGTCGGGTTTGGGGACTTCAGGGGACTCTGGCAAGGCGCAAATTAGCGACGTGATATGATTCATCGTTTTTCAGCGGAGCAGGCGAAAGACAAAAACAGGAAGAGAAATATACCCATTTTTGAGTTCAAATAAATTATACCCGTTCGCAGAAGTCTCCTTACTCTCTCCTCCTCACTGCCCCCGTCAGGCGGTTTCGATAGTTTAGCGATATACCCCCCTTTCCCCCTCTTTCCGGCTCAATAAATCTAAGGCAACGACGATAACGAAATCATGAATGAGCAGGATGCCTGAGGAATGTCCCCCCGATGAAGCCTGTTAACTATGAACTCATGCTCCAGCTCCCCACCCCCTCTCCCGATCCCTTCCGATTACACCCCGGTTCGTAGTAACTTAGTCGGAACTCAACGCTCCTTACCCCCGAGGAATCGCTCAGACGACGGCCCCTCCCTCTCCATACCGACATCGTACTGCCCCATGCATGTATGAACCAAGAAGAAAGCAAAAGGAAGAGAAACGCCGCTATCAGCCCCGACCTCATCCCCAACCCAATCTCAACTTCCCCCCATTCTACTCCCCCAACGACCCTCGCCATAACCCAGGCCCAGACCAAACACCAAAATGTCCCCGTGAACCTACCCCCCTCCCCTCCGCATCCTAAACCAATCGCCCCTGCGAACCTACTTCTCCCCTCACGCGGCCCCGGGCCTCCCCATCCAAATCGACCCCATCGCCTCCCCCCCCTCCAACATCCTAAACCCACACCTCTCGTAAAACGGCACAGCCCTCGTATTCGTTCCCGCGGCACTAATATGCACCCCCGTCCCCTCCGGCAAGCTCCCCACGAACCTCTCCACCAACCTCCCACCCCACCCGCCGTTCCTCCACCCCTCCAGTATATCAATGTGCAGCGTCGCGGGGAAAGCCTCGCACATCCCCTCCCTCCCGCCGTTTCTCAGCAGCTCCTCGCCGTCGTACGCGATCTGCGCCAGCCGCGCCGGGTCCACGCCCCCGCCGCCGGGCAACTCCCAGTCCAGCGGCGGGCCGGGCGCGGGGCGCTCCACGTCCGGCGAGAGGACGGACGACACGTACGAGGGGTACGACTCGATGAAGGACGCGATGGAGGGCGTGCCGATCACGTAGCCTACCACGTTGTTGACGGGGGCAGAGGGGTGCGTGGGGGACGCGGTGGGGTCCTCGAGGACGAAGCAGTGCTGTGGGGTGAGGTAGGTGTACTGGCGCGCCCAGAGGTAGGGGGCTAGGCGCACGGTTTCGGGCTTGGCGGAGAGGGCGGGTGGGAGCGTTGCGCGACACTGTGGAGTGGGGAGCTTAGTTTTTTTTGGTCTTTCTCGGCTGGGGAGGAGGATGATTGCGTGTCTGGGGAATGAGAGGGGGGACCCGGGGGGGGGGGGGAGGGGGGTGAGGTGAGCTCACGATATGATCAATAGCCGCAGCATCAGACTCCCTATACGGCCGGATGAACGCCATCTTTGCTATCCTAATTGCTAGAGTAGAGAAACTGAAACCGGGCCTGGGCGATGATGGCTTCTGGCGGAGCTGCCTCTTAGAAGAAAGATTGGAGTGGGAGGAAAAGAAGATGACCAGGGAAGAGAGAGAACTCTGCTATGTGTCGTCTTATATTATGTTTTTCCTTTGCCCCGCCTGACGTTCTGCAGCGAAGCTCACACCTTCCTCCCCCGTCTTCGTCGTCGGCGCGCCTTCCCCGGATCCCGCCCCGCAGTGCCCCTCTATGCCCCACCACCCACCACATCGTATTTCTACTCTTGTACGCCCACAGCCAAAATGGATCGGTGCCAACCAGCCACTTGCATTATCACTCGTGACGCGAATGGGGAAGAACACGATCACTATTACCCGTAAAACTCCCAGGGTTTCCCCGTGCTCGTGGGCAAAGAATGGCCAGGCCACCCGGCGTCCCGGCATCCCGGCCCGGAAGCGGACAGAGAAGCGGGGAACTAGCTGGTGCCAGCAACTAATGTCAAGGCCTCGGGAGGGCATCCCGTCGGTCCTCAGCGTTGTCAGCTCGTTGAGGGAAGCAAATATTCCCCCGGTCTTACTTTGGAACCTTGGATTCGGAGGGAAAATCATACCGGGGACACATAGAACCAGTCGGTGATGGTGGGAGAGGAAGATGTGACTGGGAAGTCTTGAGTCCCCTTTGGTTCTGTCAGCCATCAATCTCGCCATTATGATTGCAAGCAAGAACAGAAAATACGAAACTGACCCAGCTTAACGGACTAAGCCCGTTACCAGTCGTCTCATTCTCTTGATTGCTCATCTCATCCTATCTTCAGCCATACTGACTCCTCACCCCTCACCACGGAAGTGTATCCAATATACAAATACGCAAAAGGAGACAAAGAAAATCCTCACCTCATTCCTAAGGCCTGCTGTTGAGAAGAAAAAAGATCCGTGAAACGAACATATCCATAGATTCTAAGCTAGATAGATGTCCCTTCCCGAAATCAACTAAAAAAATACAAGTTCGTGGCCCTCCGCCCTCCTGCGGGAACGGGGCCTCGATAAAAGAAAAAGGATATCGTCCGAAATCAGTCTTACGCTTGGAACCAGCATCCCAAAATAAGTATAGACCACAACAAAACAAATCAGAAAAAAAAATGTAGAAAAAATCCAGCAAGCACTCTTTATAGTCTTGCCATCCATCTTGGCTCCTGTGTAACTCCAAAAATATATGGGAAAAGGTTGACAGTCGTCCTGTCTGTCAGAGGGAAAGCCTGCGACCAACGCCAGACAAGGGCAGCAGAACCAAGTCTCAACTATAACCACCGGGCCGGTGGATAGAAGGGCTTCCCCAGTTGCCGGACCCTTAGATCAGACCCCCGGGCAAGCCGTTACTCCTCACAGTAGGTGCCACATGGCCGCCGGGAGGGGTGTGTTGACCCCCCGCGAAATAAGGCGGGCTGCTCCTCAGCGTGCCACTCCTCGACCTCGCTCCCACATTCGCCTCGCTCGGCGCCTTACGGAGCCTCCTCCTCTCCCGCGCCATCTCCTCCTCGTCACTCATCGAGAATGCGCTCCGGTTTTCATCCCCCGAGTCCATCCCGTTTGGTGCGAATGGCGGCTGTGGCGACTCGAGGCCCATGTCCTCTTCGCCCTTGCGTCCCATGAAACCGCCTGGCCCATTGTTGCGTCGCCTCGGGTTGATTGGTGGTAGCGGTGGCGCGTTCGCCTGGCTGTGCTGCAGGCTGTACAGGTTGGGCGTCGAGGCCGTGGCCGGATTATTCGGGAGGAGGCTCCCAGAGCGTGACCGCGTGCCTGACCCGCTCCGGGACCGCATCCCAATGTCCTCGGGGAGGTTCACCGTCGGGACGCGGGACGTGCTCGAGATGAATGTGGGGTCCGAGATATCCTGCTTCCTGACCACCCGCTTCATGCTGCTGTCTAGCCTCGTGGTGGTGCTGCTACCTAAGTCTAGGGGCGGCTGGGGAGGTGCCGAAGGCCGTCGTGGCGATGGCGCAGCCCCATTGGGAGTGCTCCTACCTGAGGGCAAGAAGGGTGATGGAAGGTCACCCATGGGTGAGATTGGCGAGGGTTGTCCCGAGACAAGACCGCGTTGAGGCTGGTAGGTGGAAAGCCCCGGTCCGGATCTGTCGGAGTGCCCAGCAGACGCCATGCCCGGGAACGGTTGTGGTGAGGGCATTTGCGGTCGCCTCATATCCGGGCCCGGGTGTCCGGGCGACCTTATCATGGGTGGTTGGCGACCACCGGGAGGTGGTGGGGGCGCATGCTGAGGGGCATGTGGAGACCCTTGAGGAGGTCCATGCTGTGGCCCATGTCGAGCCCCATGCGGGGGCCGGCCCCCGTGCTGAGGCGAATGCTGGTACTCGTCATGAGGACCATTCCGGGGCCTGGGTGGTGGTCGACTGTGAGCTCTACCGCCATTGCTCGCCTCGGACCCACTCCTATCACGCTCGTTTTCTCGCTCGTTGCTCGACGGAGGGCGGGAGCCCGCTCGCGACGGACCTCTCGAGCCAGGATTCGACCCAGGGCCAGCCCAGGGTTCTGTACTCGGCGCTCGTGAGTATGAAACAGGAGGCGGCCTCCTGTCGCGCGAGGGCGAACGAACACGCCCTGGCCGTGACTGTGAGCGAGGCGCAGCACCGCGATCCGTCGGGCTGTTGTCATTGAAGCCGCCGGGACTCTCTGCCACCGCCTGCTGGTGACGCTGCCGAGTCTCCGTCTCCTTCAGCTTCTGTAGCTCTCTCCTAGCTTGGCGGAACTGTCGCAGGGCGGCATGAGCGGGATCTTCTTTTTCCTGCTCACTTGAAGACTTCTCGGGCGAGTGGCGGACGGGGCTCGCTGGCTCCTCTGGCATGGGCGATAGTGGCGGGTCCTCCTTCTCGAACGCCGGCTTGTTCGGGCTCACTGAGCTGCTCATGGTCGAATTGCTGAGACCTAGCAACTTGATCGTCTTGCTAGGGTTGTTCACTTCCCTAGGCTTCTCGATTAAAGACCCCCGGCTGGACTGTTTTCGAAGAAGGCCGGCCAACGGGTTAGGCCGGGAGGTCGACTCCGGTGTTGAAGGCGCATCATAGCTGTTACGAGCACTATCTGTCTCGACGTATGAGGTCAGTCTCTCGCGTATACGACGGGCGCCGTCCGCTAGTTGACTGTGGAAGACGTCAGTCTCTTTGCCAGCATCACTACTGGTGGTAGATTGTCGAGAAGAGCTGGCGTTCGCGACGGGTGTCTGTTCTTGTGGCTTGGCAGGCGAGGGCTCGAGATCCTGCCTGCTGGCATCGGCATTGCCACCGTAGAATGACGCTGTCCACTCCTGGTCCTGGGTTGCCCAGGGGTTGAGGTCAGACACGAGGTCGTCCAGAGCCTTCGAATCAAAAGCACGGGAAGTCCGCTCCGTATTGTGGGCGGGAACTTGCGGGTCCGCTCCGTAAACGGACGACGCGCCGCTGTCCGATCGCAGATGTTGGCGTACCATACCGCTCAAGCCAGCGGGGGGGCCGAGTGTTGGTGAGTCCTTCGGATCCGCGTCCATCGAAGGAACCGAGGTATTTGGCGTTATGGGGAGTGCATTCTCTTCTTCATCAAACATCGGGGAGGTGACGGACAATGGAGTAGGAAGGGCGGAGCTTCGGAAGGCGGGATGGTCCTCATCGGCAGGCCGTACTGGACCAGCTTGGCGGGTCGGGATTCGGCTGTGCGGCATTGGAGGGAGCGAGTCCTCCGCATCGTCGTCAAAGAATGTCATGGTGCTTCTCTGAAGTACTTCCGGTGTGGTAGCATCGGCTGGGGCCACACGAGGCCTGCTAACCGCCGCCTGGGGAGCCACCGGCGAAGGCGACCTCTGGGCTCCGCGAGACGCGTCCGAGTCGGTGCGGGACATGCCAGTTGGAGTTTCACGGCCCTGCTGCATTTGAATCTGTCGTTGGGCAAACCTCGACTCGTCGTACGGCTGGGCGGGCTTGTGGAACACGCCCATGGCCGTCGCCTTGCCCTTGTCGCTCGCCTGTATCGGCAGGGTGGGGTGCTCCTCATGCTCGCTGATCGGGGGGCTCAGAGGTGGCGAGGCACCGAAGGGCTTGGTCTCGTGAGACCCAGTCGCACGGAAGCCTGCATCGACTGGAGACGCTGCCGTAGACGTAGACGACCGTGGGGCCGTGAGGGGGCTCGATGGCTGCATGTTGGGTGCACTTCCCTTAGACAGTAGCCTTCGGTCCACCACGCGGTCTCCGAAGAGGTGCGCCGTCGATGATATGTTTTGGGAGATGTCGGGGAGTCTCCCAGGGGTCTTGCGAGCCAGGGTGTCTATCCGAGAAAGGGCGTGGGATTGTTGGTTCTGAAGGTCTTGTGTAAGACCCTGCTCGTAGAGTCTGCGAGTCCTGGCTACCGTCTTCTCCATGATGGGCGTTGGGCTGGTAGCGCTGGAGCCTGGATGGTGGAAGTCTTTCTGGGAGGTGATCGAGGTCGCGGCGGTGGAATTTCGGCTCGCCGAAGGCGCAGACGAGGTGGTAGAGCCCGTTTCCCTCTTTTTGTTATATGTCGACGGTGATTCCGGTCGCAGAGCTTCGAGATCGGACGCCCTAGACAGAGGAGTAGCAATGTCCGTAGAGTCCTGATCCTCATGTGCCTGCTTCTCCTTCTCGGCCAGCTTCCACCTCTGGAACGAAGACATGGATACATCGTCCTCGTATAGAGGCTTGCCCAGCCCTCCTCCACTCGTAGAGCCAGCCGGCGAAACCTTGTATATCTTCTGCCTCCCTCCGAATAGGACGTTGCCCTCGGTCGGTCGGGCCCTATCCATAACGCTCATGCTACCCGAGTCCGCATCGGATGCCGAATTGTATGAGTTGATACGTGTGAGGGAAGGCGGGGCCCTAATAGACTCGACCTCTGCGATATCTCCCAAGCCCCTAAACGCAATATCCTGGATTCGCGACTGCCTCTTGGGAAAGAGTACGCTGTCATCACTCGCCTTGCCGATCTTGGTATTCGGGTCATCCTGTTCCCTTAGCATGGAGAAGCGAGCTGACAAGCCCGTCATCAGCAAGCTGGTCCTGAAATCGTCGGTGGCGGGCAATGCATTGGCGATATCGATCTTCTCCTCGACTGGTTCCTCGTGAGACTTCTTGCCCTTGAAAAGTCTAAAGGGGTTGGATGGCTCAGGGGTGGGGGGCGCGGCCTTCGCCGCCGCCGCGGCTTCCTCCTTGGCCTTTCTTCTTGTTCTGAATCGATTCATGTTGGCGGATAACTTTGTGGATTTTTTGGTGAGCAGCTTTCACTGGCTGACCCCGACGTCACGAAAGAATGGCAGCTGTCCAAGCAGGCATACAATATAGCGGGGAATGGCGGAGGTCGGGTAGACTGGATGATCAATACAACGCTGAGTCGGCTTGTGGTCTAGGCGTATGGAAGAATTAGACACGTAACATCAGGCATGGCTTGTACAGAGGTGACGAATGTAGTGACGGCTGGGGGCCGAGACTCAAGTGCGAGGGATCGCCAGCGAGTGAAAACAAAGGGGCACAGGGGGGTCGACGTCAGAACCCAAGGATATTTCCGCCAGGTCTGTTGTTTCGTATGACTATTGCCGTGAAGGTCCTCCAAGGGGCTTTGGGTTCCTGGTTAGGGGTGGGGGATGCAGATCAGAGACACATACCACGACCAGGAATCAAATGTGTCGAGCTAGTTTCATCGACCAAAAAGCCCGGTCGGACCAAGGCGAATGCAACCGCACACTGGATAGGTCGACTGGAGAGAGAAAAAAAAAGGCGATTGGTAGACAGGAGTTGGCAAGGACCGGGACTCAATCAAGATGGCGAATGCCAGCCCTTAAGGCGAAGGTGATGGGCTTGAAAAGGAGTCCAGCGGCTGGGTTCGAGAACGAGTGAAACAAGATTCGTTGGGTTGGTTGCACGAGCGTTCGAGTAGAGGGCAGAATAGGCTCGTGGCAGGCAAGTGGGTCTCGTGTATAATGCTGGTCCGAAATTCAAGGGTAAGTCGAGAAATGAGAACAAGTAGAGTGCCTCTGTAATGACACGCACTGAGCGGCGCTCGATAGTTGGAATCGTATCAAAGGATCAATTGTCAAAGGAGTGTAGGTATTCGTAGTCGCGGAACACGCTGTGGGTTTGTATCCGTCGGAGTGTACAAGGGAAGCCAAGAGGCCCGTAGAAGACGAGGGCACTGCGGGTTCGGGCGTCGGGCAATCGAAGCGGATATTGCAAAGGAAAAGAAAGAAAAAGGAGCGGATGACGGAGAGGAACTCGTCGCTACGTCGGGAACGAACAAGGGACTCGAATACACGAGGTTGACGATGCCGGGAGGAGAACTCGTCGAGGGGTTTGAGGAAAGAGCGAAGGGATGTGACAGGGGAAGCTGCGAGCGACTCAAAACTTTTGAGGAAGGAGTCCCAGGACCGGGAGCACGGAGGGAATGGAGACTGAGCGCTGAACTGAACCCACACCGTCCAAACAGGGATTGGTCACAGCGCGGAGAAGAGCAAACGGATTTGTGAATATGAAATGGGGCCCGGGCGACTTGTGTCTGTCTCCCACCAGAAAAGTCGACAGGGGTACCCCTGCGCAGTGGATGAACCTGGTCCGCGGGCGCTCTTTTTTTTTTTTTTCCCTTCTCTTTTCGATGGGATCCCCCTAATAATAAAACATGCATGTGGCATCGGGTGAGGGAAGGTATCCATTTGATAGGTACGGAGTTGGGAGTACCGATTTGTATTACTCCCGTACCTGCATGAGCAAGTGCGACCCAGGCACCCACAAGGACCCCAATTCGGGGAAATTGGTGGCCCCAAGGCGGTATTGGTGGGGTCTCGCTTCAGCAGGCACCATTTCTCTAGCGTTGGGCGGCAGGACGGTGGGACACGGTAGGTGGACTATATACACCCCCGGGCGTTTGAAGGGTGCTCTCTCTCCAGGCACAGTCTCGGACAGAACAATGGCCAATTTTGCACGATCCGGGGAACATCGCGAACGAACCATCTCCGGATGGCCTTCGCTCCCGTGCTCTGGGGCAGAAGGGGTTGTCATTTTATTATACATGTACTACTTTTTGCCCCGTCTTCAGCGCAGCGCAGGTGAGGGAATCTATGTACTCGTACTCGTACTTGTAGTTTACATCTCTGAGAAACGGGCTCCACGTTCCCGGGGCCCCCGATAGGGCCTGATAATGTTTTAGCGCCAGTTTGGAAGCTAGGGATCCCATGTTTCCCTCAATCTACTTGTCCTCGTACCCGTACGGGCTTATCCACAACGAGTTCGCCGCCTCAAGAGAACGAGCGAAGAAGTCCAACACGGAGATGAGGAAGAGGAGCTCGAACACACAAGGCAGACAGACAGACCTCGGAAGCTAGAGCACGTCGTACTCGTCCAAGTACGACGTTCGTTCCGTTCTCCTGTGGACCATGGTCACAGCCGCGGCTACAGCTCAAAAGCAACGAAGGCCGAAGGCAAGATCCTCCTCTCACTGCGGCCAGTGGTCTCGTCGGCCTGGCCTCCCCTGAGCACTCGGCAGTCTACTACAAGTACACAGGGCGACACGGGGTCCTGGGGTTCAATTGTGCAGCCAGCCATCAACGATACCCACGTCATCTAGTCCGACAAGATACCAATAAGAAGAAAGCATGGGAAGGGAAATCCCTGCTACCCGGGTTAGATGTGAAACATGCCGAAGATTGTGTGTGCGAGTGTGTGTGTGGAACATGCGTGGACAGAGAAGGAGTAACATGCAGCTACTCCGTACTGTCCACCCACTCACATATTAGTCCATCTCACACCACCCACCATCCCGCCGCGGCACCCGGAAGGCGGGTTGCGCACCACCCGATTTGATTCCTTACCCCTGAACCCGAACCTGGACGAGAGACTGTTTGCCACTTCTCCGAGCCAAGAGCTGGTAGCTGCAGGTTGAACGTCCAAACAGGCATTGTGCCCCCCAGGGCTTCCCGCAATACTGTGACTAAAATGCGTCAATTGCGCATTCCGGGAGAGAGATGCGCCACTTGCTTTTTCTTGTCGGAGATTGGGCCTAGCTGAGGCGCAGCGCCTTCAAGTTCGAAGCACCCGTATGGGCCTGGGCGTGACCAAGCTCGCCATGACAGACGAGGGAACATGGCATCATCCTCCAGATTCCTGATTTCTTTTGGTGTTTTAATTACGAAGTAGCCGTTTTCTGGGGATTCCTGGAGGCCTGCTCGGATTCGCTGTAATTGCATTTGTATTACTCGTTAAATCCCAAACCACACTCCTTCACTAGTGTTACCCCTTGAAGATGTGACCACCCAATTACCGCGTGCGTTTGCTATGCGGACCAAGCTCCTCGAATCCTCTTTTCTGCGACCAGCACCCTTTTTTTCTGCAAGCCACTGCAGAGGGTTGCAGCACCACGCCACTTCGCCGCGTCCCTTCAGGCATATTTTCTGCAAGGGCAGGCAGCGTGATCGGGAATCTCGGATGCACCTGGCCGTGTTCCCCCATTCGTGCGTGTACGGCGTCATACTGGGGGGGCGAATACTCAATACCCCGGAGTGCGTTTGGACAAACGAACGGTCCTCCTCCGAGGATATGAGTATGAGGATAGGGGTCTCCATTGGCTTCTGAACGAGCAAGTCATCAGGGGCGCTGCCTGTCACCGGCGATATTCAAGCTCACTTCTTACATGCAATCCGGACAGCCGAGGGGTCGCCTCGTGTGATAAGTATCACTTGTAGACTATGGAGGGGTTTGACGAACGTCTTGATACACACGAGGACTTCACCTTGTTGTGTGCTGCGTTCAGAAGGCAGCCTGGCTTAAAGGTGACCATCTTCCTCCCGCTCACCCCCTTTTTTCCCCAGCCCAAGCTCGCACAGGTTAAAGACTGTTAAATCTTCGTCAAGATTTGCCCGCGACAAGGCGATAGACGAGGCGAAAGCCCTAAAAAAAATCATGAGCGCCATCAATACCATGAGTACTCGTACAGGTACGGAGTATGAAAGCTGGAATTTTAAGGCTTCGCTCCCGAGGCCATCTGTCCGGACAATCGACTCCGCCTGGCCAGAGAATTGAAGCATTACAGTCCAATCGAATTATCACGGTCTCCACTCTCACGCTCGGGGCAACGGACAGAAGCTTGAGCCAGCTGAAAAGAAGACAATTGCTGCCCGTACTCTACGTATTAATATCGGACTCCGAAATACAATGCATCGCATCGACCTCAGGAATGTCTATCGAAACAAAAAAGAAGACCTACCTACGGAGCAATGCCGACGGTAATAAAAAGGGGGGAACTCCCGGAAGCGGGGTCACTCCTTTTTCCCACGCCCCCAAGTCCAAGTAGTGAACATATCACTCACACCCCCTCTCTCTTTCCCCCTTTTTGGATCGACCGGGTTCGAATTAGTTTAGCCAATGAGACGACTGTGCCTGGCGCTTTG
This sequence comes from Cephalotrichum gorgonifer, assembly GCA_900312665.1. Classification (NCBI taxonomy): domain Eukaryota; kingdom Fungi; phylum Ascomycota; class Sordariomycetes; order Microascales; family Microascaceae; genus Cephalotrichum; species Cephalotrichum gorgonifer. The sequence goes on from ONZQ02000021.1 coordinate 106,190, forward strand.
GTCGCCCTGACTGTCGGCCGTGATTGGGCTGTACACTGTGTGGTATTGGTTGTTCCACCCCATCGAGCTTTGTGAATTTATTCGTCCCACAAATCCGACGCCAGCGGGCCCCCTAATAGCCCCTCCACGCGAGAACGACTACTTGTACGTAGTAGATTTCAAAAGCGAGAAGGAACGTTTGTTTCTTACTACCCGCACTTGTAACTACAAGTACCCCTGAAGTGCGCATAGGGGGAGGAGATAGCATAGGCCGAGCTAGCCAGGGCACTCCCGGGGCTCTTGAGATGTGAGGAAAGGAGGGAAGATCCTGCAGGCCGCTCCGTGGAGGAAGAAGCAGAATATTTAATACCCTACTTGTAATTACTCCGTACAAGGACGACGGAACTCCACCCCGCTGACAGGGTCCGGAAAAGAGATGACAGCCGCTGCTGCCTTTTGTCATCTGCCAAATGCCATTTGCCCCCTTGTCATATTAGTATGTACAGGGATCGAAATTTTTCATCCCATCTCCACGACTCCACGGGCAGAGCGCGAAGTGGGGATGGGCTCCGCACCTGAGCCGGGTAGGCCGCCGCGGTCCTGGGTCGGGTGGTTGTCTGATTTCCCACGATCCTCGCTCCTGGGTCCGGGGAGCAAGGGAAGCATGGAGATGGGCAGGGTAGAGTGGCATCGGACTCCACAGGTCAGGTCAGCCCTTCATATGAGCACTCATACGAACACTCGTATGCTTGTACTCCGTATATAAGTAAGCACAAATATACACAGGGGGACGGAGTATACTCATGCTTGTGTCCATCATTTGATATTGTTGATGGAGACAGGTCGCCGCGAGGATAGGCGGTGCCTCTCATTATCATCGCGTGATGACTGTCTTGTCTCACTGAACCGACTCGTGGCCCGACTCAAGAACCCTCACGGACCGACTCATGACTGGCGCGCGAGTGCGGATTGTCGGTCGCGTGGAGAAGGAGAAGCAGAAGGAGACCCCGAGATTTCAAAGTCTCACCATAAAAGCCCTAAATTAGCTTTGGGCAAAAGAGACCAGACGATCCCCAAAGTTTCTCATGTGGGCCGCCAGCCTTGTCTGTCTCTCTAAGGAGGCGCCCATCTTTCCTCGATATGGAGCTTTGTCTCATGTCCGAACGGGGTAATAAACCACCCCCCCCGATCTCCACCCAAGTCCCAATTTTTTTGATCGTTCCTACGAAGACAGCCGAGGCGAGGCGACCGTCAACAATATGAGGACAGCTTAATAATCGATACTAGACCGTGAAGGGGCACAGCTTTGTTGATTCAACCCATGCCATACGAATCCACGGATAGAGTTTGGCCACATTACATGTAATATCGTTCATCCGATCTTACTCGTCCTCGTACGAGGGATATCGAGTTACTCGTCCCTGATGCATTGGCAGCACCGACGGCTTGGGTTCATTATGGATCCCTCGCTATTAACCTATCGGTAGTGGTCAACCAGAGAAAAAGAGAGAAGGAGAGAGTGTGAAGAGAGAGAAAATGGTCCAAACGGGAAGGTAGAAGCGGATCCCGGGAAGGGCGAGATTAACAAACAGCTACGGCTTCGCCCGTGTCCTGATAGTTAACCTGTATTATTAAATCCCCAATTTACACCAAACGTAACTCCCCCTCTCGTCTCTCCTGTTACTTGATTCTTTACGAATATCCGTATCGTTCCCACTATTTCGGCTTTTCCCGTCCTCTATCACAGACAGATTTTCTTTCTCTTCCCGGTTTATGGGAGAAGCAATAATTTGCTGTCGCTGCCTGCCCCGCAATTCCTCAATTTCGGATGACCGCTCCCGGCACTGTACTGCAACATGTACTCCACTGTGGTAGGTACAGTATGGTATGAGGATTATGTCGGGTAGGTATTACCATCACCAGGCAGCTTATCCACTAGTGGCAGGATCACACGTGATACCTTCTTGAAGTAAGTCGTCCCATCTCCCAAGTGAACCAGTACTGTCACAGTAGGACGCCGCGACATGTCGGCTGCTAAGACTGATCTCGAGCAAATCTACGAGCAGAGTAGGCTTTGTGCTAAGGTTGAGCCCTTTGTTTCGAGTTTACCGCGCTAAACCACAGCTATTGAGGATTGGTTCTTGTGGGACGAGAGTTTGGTGTCGGCGGGGTCTTTCATCACATTGAAGTGACAAGCTTATGAGAAAGTGAAATTTGTGACAAACGAAACAACTGCACTAAACCCGATCCCGCAACAAAACATTCCTAAGCGGGGTACCGCCGGGTACCTCTGGGGGAAGTCAATCCTATCCATATCTACGATCATGTTGTTTGCTATCCTGGAGGCCGCTAACGCGGGGTTGTTATCTGACCTGCGATGGCACCTCTGGGAGATTGAAGATGTTCTCTTCTACCATATCTAGCAATCGGATGGTATCATGACTGCAAGTACGGGTGCAGATACGAGTAGGACAAAGCGCGTTGATCCTTGCCTCCTGGACCTCGTGAGTGCGGGGTTGAGTTTGTTTGAGCGGTGGGCGTATATCAATGTGGGAGGGGGGGAAGTAAATAGACCGTCGCGTCGGGGACGCGTCGGATCTTCTTTGTGGTTTTGTGGTTCGCGGTTTCGTGGTGTTGATGGATGATGCGTTGATGGAGGGTAACATCGCAGGGAATGAGATTGACGTCGTCGGCGTCGTAGCCATCCGAGCGCTTGGACGGACTGGGGGAGGAGGTGCGAGGGGGAAGGGGACGACACTGCCGGCGCGGCGCGGCACTCGTAATCGAGAATTTCACTTTACGAGTACGTGGGGCGGGACCTTGAGCAAGTTCGGATGATACGTTGGGGAGAACCTTGGATCCCAATTCTTGTGCTGTTCTACATATTGTTCATCTGAAGGGTGTCTACTATGGTTACCTCAGCTCGCTTTAGGCAGGGATTCGCGGCACGTTTTGTGCAACCGGGCCCGAGATGGGACGTGCAGCGGAGTCGGTGGCGTTTGACTACGCGACATGGAGGTCCGGATTCCGAAGACTCTGGCGTTTGGTTCGCTGGGGAGTTGTGGATGTGGATTTGGTTCGGATATAGCGTATCGTGAAAGCTATCAGGTAAAACGCCTTGGGCAGGGTGTGGGTGGAGCACTGTCAACGACTGCTCCACGGGTTGAAGCCGAGACATATCAGGTGGGAACGACGGTGTGGCCTTCGCCCGACCGGATAGCATGAGGACAACCTCTGGCTCCCGTCCAATGCCATAGTAGCTAGAAGATCGCCTGTCCGTGCTCCCATTCCACTGCCTGATGTCTCACATTGCCATGTCACCCGCCACCCCGTCCTCGGCTATCGCCGCAGACTACTCGATTAAGGATCCCCTTCGAGGGTGTGAGACCCTGGCGGACGTGGCACATCGTACCAACCCCGCGCCATAAACGGCTCCCACCGTGTAATGGGTGCATGTTGTCCAACCTGCAAACGACGGCGTCCCTAGGTGACCCCTACCCCGTCACTGTCTTAACCTTTGTCTTAGCCTTTTGCTGAAAGAGGGATAGATGGTATTGCTTGACCATCACAAAGAGTCAAGTCATTGTTGCGTGCGGATATTGTCAGGACAAGTGGGGCTTATATCTCCGTGTTAGACGGATAGACATCTTGTATACCCTTGTTACATGGAGAGACATCCTGACTCAACCCTCCTTCCTTCAACCGGATGGACAATAGAAGGGGGAAGCGGATGAGGTGGGGGATCGGGGGAAGAAATTAGATCTGGCCAGGATATATGATGGGGATGGTGGCTCCTTAGGTGCAACCCGAATCCCGCAGCTTAAGAATATCGGCTTCCCTCCGATCTGTATTCCGTTACATATGTCTCGTTCTCCGTACTCGGTTCCACGTGTCAGTAGGACGAATCCTCGGCGAAACACATGTGTCCCTACACGACTCTATTTCAAAACATGGACTCCAATGACGTCGGTAGGCGGTCAAAAGGCCAACACTTCTTTCATTGTAGAAGGCCACATTCAAGACAGATTTAGATAAGGAGCTCAGTTGGAGAAAGCGGCTATTCGGTATGTGGGGAAGCTTCAACGATACACTCCTGCGCCCATATGCCGGGATGGGATATCTATCCGCTGATATAAAGCTAGAGGCCAAGAAAGGCCGTCTCGGAAGTTGACCTTGGCTCTTCTGGTATATAGCCGACTAATGGGCAATGCATCACCGATTGCGAGTAGAATGGAGACGCTCGAGCATCGAACTTGTCCTCATGATCATCACTGGGGAAGCGGAACGTTAGTAGCAGAGTGTTGCGAGGGAGTTAGCAGATGGGGAGTTGGGCCCCAGTGGATGAAGGTTCAGGTGGCATACAACGCTGGGACTCGGGCCCAAGTGATGGAAATTCATCCCAACATATGCAACTTCAAAGTACTGCGATGGGGCCCAGTTCGAGTTTACCCACAGCTCTCTGCTCATAGACACGCCCGCCGGCATCTGGGCTCTGGGGGTGTGTTGAAGTGTCGAAGTCTGCTTTCCGAGGAACTCCAGATAACTCAGGCCGAGGATATGGACGTTATGGATGGACTACCGGATCGGCAGCTCCATTACATGAATGGAGGGAGAAATGCCCAGGTCATTCCGAGCCGTTGACTCTGATGTAGCGCAGGTGAGGATCGTCCTTTTCGCCAATGCTATGAATACAGCGATCATCACCTCCGGTCCACGCGTCCAAAAGATATGGCAGAAAAAAGGTGCCGACGGCAAGAATCGAACGTGTGGTATGTCACATTGAAGCCCATTAAGTATCGACTCGGCTCCCACTCGGCCATCCGGGACCCTCGTGACTCCCGAAGTACCGGTACTCTTGCACGCCCGCCGCCCGCCTCCGCCCCGGTTCGCCTCTCGCCCCCCCAAGAGCCGGCATTAAGGTTCTCGAGAGAGAAAGGGAGAAATAAAAAAGATAAAGAGTATGTAAAGCGAAGGCCCTATTCAGCCCGTTCGGAATTCACACGACGGTGGTATAGTAGTTGGCCCTCAACATAGGTTGATGGACAAGCAAGACAGGAGCTCAGCTACTTCGCTAGGAATATCAAGTCTAATTCTGGGTGAAGTAGTTAGGAGAGTGCCAGGCACCAGTAGCACTTCCATTTCCTCTATGAGCCCCCAGTCCAAGGCGAGGAGAATAGCGATAAAGTAAATGATGTATGGCTTAGGAAACGAGGGAGAGCCCAAAAAAAAGTTATCAAGCGAAGGCCAGGATGTCAAGGCGTGCCCACGCCCCGGCTGCATTCCAAGCAGCGGACCTGTTGCGATCTTAGGATGGCTGGTGAAGTTCAGCTACTTCGCTAAGAAAACCGTTCTAGATTTTGGCCTATATAGCGAATCAAGACAACAGAGGGTTTTGGTAAGTCCATATCCGTGTATCCGCAAACCCCGGGTGCCATAGGCATAGGTTCTCGAACGGCTCCAGGACTACCACGGCTCCACCACCACAAGTCCTGAGCCAGATAGGCGAATAAAAAAGGAAATGGGAAAGGAGGAGGTGTAAAGAAAAAAAAACAGTGAAGCGAAGGCCAAGGTTGGGGGGTTTGCCATACGGCGACCCCTGGCTGTCCTCCAGACAGCCTAACGCGTATTCGGAGGTGGCGGGATGAGGTTCTGCTACTTCGCTGAGAAAATCGTCCTGGATTCTGGCTTATAAGAGGTGGCCAGAAGCCTTCGATATGTTCATATCGGTGTAGACGTCTTGGTCGTATGTGATAAAGCGGGACCTGCGCTTGATGGTGATGCTCGGGTGCTCCTTCCATCTTCAGGATGGCCGATTTACCATTGAGTGTCCACATGAAGCCCGAATAGCAGAGAAATCGTGTGCCTGTCGGCTTGGGAAAGCTGGTGGGTATCCCGGCTTTGAAGTCGTGGCCTGAACTTCCCTTGGATGGCTACCATTTTGTCGCGGGAACCGACTATCCGCGAGCCAAACATCACTACTCCAGACCGAGGCCCCTACTCAGACCAAAGACGTACAAAGGCGCGGCTCAGTTTCAGTTTAGCGACAAGTGATCTGGGGAATACCTCGAGCTTCAACAAAGCACACCGGGACACCAGGCATCCATGCTCGAGAACCCTTCGCCTAGCTTCTTAGTTTCCCTTGTAGAGGCAATCATTGTCTGCGCCCAAACATGTACCAACAGGATAAGTTTGGTTTACTCCACGGAGGCAACGCGGGAATCTATGTGACAATAATGTTAATGTGGCGCTACAAATTTGAGGGAGAAGGACAGACGAATAGTACTGATGTCCGATATCCCAATTGAGTGGTAGACCATGGCTGACCCGAGATGTCGTCCGGGCCGGCCCCGCCGTTGGTCGCTCCGGATGCCGTCGGCTCCGCTCTCCTGGCGTTGCACCTCTCCATAAATAACAGGGCCGGGCCAGAGTGCGGCTGGTTTCATGGATCCTCTCTCCTCTCGCCTCCTCCATGGTCCTATATTATAGGGTAATACAGCTATTTACATCCCATCCCTTCCAAGTCCAAGTGCGAGTTACCAGCACCAACAAATTGCTCGCCCTTCGCTAGTCCGCACTTACACGCGGGATACGTGATTCGATCATCCTGGATCCCGACATTAATATCGCATTGGTGACTTCGGCTGGCCCCCTTGCTTTCCGTGGCTGCAAGCTTAATATTGTTCGTGCATTCAGGCGCGCTCACGTGTAAGCCGATACCCGTTTCGTGGCTAAAGGCTTAGTATTGTTCGGATCATTCAAGAACGTCCTCAATGGATATCAGCAGAATTCCCCGCCCCTATCGTAGGGGCGACCAAGGGAACCAGCCCTCGGGTCCTGTAAGGCCGATTCCAGACGAAATGGCGCCGGTGACTTTACACATGGCGTTTTATATTACATGTGCAAACTACTGCCCCGACAAGGAGAAGACGGACAGTCATGGGCGCTCTTTATGTATAACTACTGTGCGTTCTTAGTATATTAGTAGATAATAGTACTACTACGTTGGTCGTAGGTGGCCAAGACCAAGCGCACCAGCGCCCCAGTCCAAGTAACTGGGAAACCATACCTCGCAGCCGGCCGTCTTGGTGTATTCCCAATCCAAACCCTGTCGAGTAAGCCTTCCTGCTATCTAGATGATTGTCCACAAGGACTAGCTACTCATACATGTTTCTCCCTAACTAGGGTGAGAGCCGGGGGTCGGGGGTTGGGGGAGATTTGCGCGGAGAATGACCAAGAAGACGTGCTAGCCACCACACACGGATGTCCAGTTCCCCACATAAACACCCATTTAATCGATTCTGCTCCAGTAATTTATGCCACGCATGTGAATCCGTTATATGTCAATAGAAATACTTCCCGTGCTGGAGCGTGTTAGGGCTGCCTGCCCCCTTGTACCGTTATCTGCCTTGGCATACTTATATAACTGCCGACTCCAAAGCTCCAATATGGTAGAAACCTTAGTCCTTATATGTTTAGCGATACTGCACTTTCCACCTTCGCGGAAGCCACCCTCTTTACCTTCCCCCAGTTGAATAACTAGTATTCGCTATGGAACCTACCAACAAGCGGACTACCGTCGCCGTCATTGGCCTAGGTATGCCCGAGTTCGATCGGTTGTTAAACCTTCTCTAGGAAGCTAATAACAGGTATATGTACTGCTTAGGGGCCTTGGGACTCGTGGCTGTGAAGAACCTCATCGAAGAAGGCTTCCGCGTGACGGGGTTCGACGGCAACGAGTTCGTGGGCGGGCTGTGGCATTACACCGATGACGACCGGACTTCGGTCCTCAAGAGTGAGAATCGCGCACCAAATCCACACCCCATTTATCCAGGACTGACAGAATACTAGCGACGGTCATCAACATCTCGGCAGAACGGGTATGTTCCTGTCTCCCTACATCTCCATCTACACGCTCCCTGGCTTAGGCCCGGAGTCAAATAACTAACCGTTACCGCTTCCAATATGACTATCTAGGGCTGTTACACGGACTTCCCGTTTCCCAAAGGTTGGAAAGTCTTTTCCTCTTGCCATCTTGGGAAGCTCATGTCGCTAACGAGTTGTTCCCCTACGTCGTAGACGCACCGCCCCACGTACACGCGCACCACGTTGAGAAGTATCTGGAGGATTACACCGACCATTTCCAGCTGCGTCCTCTCCTCCGGCTTTCCACCCGAGTCAAGAATGTTTCCCCGCCCGGGGAGGCGGGGAAATGGGCTGTTACGCTCGAGGGGACGGGTGAGGTGGAGTACTTTGACAAGGTGGTGATCGCCACGGGCATCAACCAGGTCCCTGTGGTTCCTGATATACCCGGGATCGAGCAGTTCGCAGGGCGGTGTCTGCACTCTCGGTCGTATAAGAGGTAGGTGCAGGGTTGGTGTACCACGCCTCGTCTCTCGGCCCCCTTTTCCCTCCTACTTCGGCCATCGTTTGGGAACGTGGGACCTTTCTTGCTGACTCTTAGATTTTCTCAACAGCCCGGAGCCCTTTAAGGGCCGCAAGGTTCTCATCGTAGGTTTCGGCAGTACTGGTGCGGACACAGCGACGACTCTCGTCGGATACGCAGACAAGATCTACGTCTCCCATAGAAACGGGGTGATGATTGTACGCACCCACCCTAACTTCCCTTCCCTTACCAGCCTCGGTAGTTACAACACTTATGTACCTATCCTAACTCCCAAACCCGCCTAAAAAAGGTCCCTCGCAAGAGTAAAGGAGTGGCCACAGACCACGTCATAACCGAGCGAGCCGACCGGATCATCGGCCTCCTCGAGCGCTTCGCACCCCGCCTAGCCGAGCGCATGGTGAACTCGTTCCTAAAGAGGCTCCAGGACTCCAGCTTCACAATCCGCCCCGAGTGGAAGCTCTCACCCGAACCCTCCTACAAGGAGTCCATCCCCATCATCTCGGACGAGATCGTGCGGGTCCTCGAGGACGGTTCCGTCTCGCCCGTCGGAGGTGTCAGGGCCGTAGTGGCCCCCGACACTGTCGAGCTCTCGGACGGGACCAGGCTCGTCGTCGACACCATCATCTACTGCACGGGGTACAGGATGGACTTTGGGCTCCTCGACCCGTCGGTCGACCCGGGGAGGGAGACGACGGGATGGGCGGACCTCCCCGGCGCGTCGGCCTGCCCGTTCCCGAAGCTCTACCGCGGCCTGTTCTCGCTGGACTACCCCGACTCGCTTGCCATACTGGGCTGCGCCATCCTGCCGTCGCCGGCGTTCCAGCTGTACGACGTCGCGACCATGGTCGTGGCGCAGGTCTGGGGCGGGAAGTCCGAGTTGCCTCCCCTCGAAGAGATGAGGCGGGCCGCGGACGAACATGTTAGGATGGTATGCTCCGTCGCCGAGAAGAGGAAGGTTCTAAACCCCGGCTCCGTGGACGGGCCGGAGTGGATGGCCTGGGCGAATAATATGACCGGGACAGGGGTGGACACGCACCTGGGGTGGGGGTGGAAGGGTATCAAGTTCTGGTTGACGAACTGGAGGCTCTGCGGAATCTTGATGGGGGGTGTACTCAGTCCGCACTCCTTCCGGTTATTTGAGACTGGGAAGAGGAGGAGGTGGGACGGGGCAGAGGAGGAGATCTGGAGGGTTAATAAGAAGGTCAAAGAGCTGCGGGAAAAGACCTAGGGAGTGTTTGTCCCTTGTGTGGTGTTCCTAGTTCTTCTAGGGAAGGGGCAACTGGATGTGTATTACTGGATATCACTCTTTTGGGTTTAAATGCCAGTCATGTTCTTTCATTACCGTAATATACGAATCTTATCCCCCCGCCCCGTGATAAACGCCGTATAATCTCCCCTTAGACGCAAACCCCTGCGCAGTCCGCCCAGCCAGCCTCCGCGGTGCAGTCGTCAAAGGGATTGTCTATACAGTGGAGACCCTCCGGACACTCGAACCCAGCGAAGCCGCCGCACATCTCCAGGCCGGGAGGCACGCAGATCCCAGTATCGTCACACGCCATACCGCACCCTCCCTTCCTCGGGTCGTCGACACAGGCGTGATCGTCGGCGCACTGCAGGGGGCCGTCTCTCCTGTCGCCACCGCAGATAGCGTACTCGTATGTGGGTGCCGGGGGCTCCTCCTCGACATGGCTGCAGGAGGGATCATCCGCCGTCGGCGCGGCGTGGAGGAAGGGAGAAAACGAGAGGACGAGGAGGGGGAGTGTGTTGATGAAAAGGCGCATTTCGAGTGGTTTGGAGGCGTTGCTTTGTTAGGTTGAGATATTGGTGTTGCTCGAGTCTGCGACTTGTTCTTGGGGTGATTGGGAATGTGTGTAGATCAAACTTTGTTTCTCCTAAGCATCCTCCTTTGCAGGATATGAGTGGAGGGTATGGAGGTATGGATCTTACTTCTGGGGTGGTTGGAGGTGCTTTGGGGTATGCTGACGTCGCGATGTCTCGTAATTGTGACGGGAGCTGGATGTAAGTCTTTGGGATTCGGAAGTTCGAGAGCGTCGCGACGAAGGGGGGAATGATAACTAAATATCCAAAATCTGAGATTAAAATCCGTTATTTCTACGCTTCCTGCTTGGATTGTGCTATGGAACCTGTATATTGAGGGTCCAATATATTAATATAGAGGACCTTGGCTGTGAAGTGGTTTTTGCCAGATACTCGTAAAGAGACGAGATTGAGCTTATGATTGGATGTTAGTCAACCCGGAAGACTTCGTTCGGATAACATGGTCCCCAAAATAGAACTGTTGCCGATCCGGCAATCTATGGAGATCTGAACCTGTAGGCTAGAGCAGGGCAAACTTGGGGATGCCTGCCGGGTAAAGGCAACGAGAGCATCAACCCTTCAAAGTAGTTGCTAATATTGTACCACATATGTGGTGTAACGTAATGTGAGATCCAGTGTTTGAGCATGAGACTGGAGGGCCCCGGAATATTGGAAAATCCACCACAGAGAAAAGAAACTTCTTGATATACGAGGGCTTGTGGGATTCAGTTGCTTGTGGGCGTTCGTGCGCGTGGGAGTTGTGATGCTAGTGGTAGGTACTTGTAGGTCTGTAATACTTGCGTCATCATTTTCCTCTGGGCACAATAATGGTGAGATGGACGAGAATGTGCGATGCAATCGGAGATAACGTTTACCATGCGGACTTGACCCAGGAACCGGGTCAAGCCAACTAATCTCACCTCTTGAAGCCAACTCGTATTAATTAACTTTTGAATCGTCAGGGTGAAGAAGTAAAGTGAAGTGATGAACCACCACAGGAAGCAGGAAGGAAGCTCCCTGGCGAGCTTCCCCGGATTACATAACATCCTGGTCCCGAGCTTGCAGGGACCAGCGACTGGGCACGGATGCCGTTACCGGAGGTTGGGGAGCAAGATGCACGAGGTGGAGCAAAATTTTACTCCTGACTCATCCTCTTTGGTGCTGAACTCGGGAGGCACCTGGTTCTGATTGGCGAATTAGGACTAGCGGTGATTCGTGATGGAGGGGCACAATTCACCCCACCACCCACGACCGCAGGGAAGGTGCATCCGGAAGCCGAAGTGTGACTCGATACCACCCGAACTCGATATTTTTCAATATTTGTTCTCTCCCTCGTCGCCATTTCTTCTTTTACTTCTGTTACCGCCCCTAATACCATATTCCAACAGACTTGGGGGAATTGGCGATATCTCTTCATAGCTGACGCCCAAAATGACCTCAAGCTCCGTCATTCCCGACCCCACGGTCGACCTACATTGGAATGACTACCGTGGAGGTGAGTCTGTCCCCAATCGAGCTCCCCAGTGCCTCGCCCTGGATACTTCTGCGTACTAGAACCTCAGACAGCTGACCTGTATCCGTTTCCTAGCTATCCACGAGATCTTCGCCTCCAATGCCCAGAGCCACCCTGATAGGCCATGTGTGGTGGAAACCAAGGGTCCCCGCAACCCCGAGCGCGTCTTCACCTACAGGCAAATAAACGAGTCGTCGAACCAGCTAGCACACTACTTTGTAGCCCACGGCTGTGAGCGTGGAGATGTAATCATGATCTATGCCCACCGAGGGTGAGTTTAGCCCCTCCCATCCCATACCAGCCTCAACGCCAACCCCGGTCCCCAAGAATGTCTTGCTTCTGTTCCACGATCACTGCTGACAGCTATCAGCGTCGACCTTGTAGTTGCCTACATGGGAGCCCTTAAGGCTGGCGCGACCGTCTCCGTCCTTGACCCCCAATACCCCGCCGACCGCCAGAAGGTCCTCCTCGAGGTCGCGAACCCTCGCTTCCTCGTGCGGATCCAGCGCGCCACCGAGGAAGCTGGTGAACTAGCCCCCACCGTGTCCGAGTTCATCGCGAACAACCTCAAGATCAAGGCCGATATACCCGCTCTTTCTCTCCAGGATGATGGGGAGCTGAAGGGCGGTGACGTGGACGGGAAGGATTGCCTCGAGAGCCAGCTGTCGCTGAAGGCGGAGGCACCAGGTGTGTTAGTCGGGCCTGATTCGGCGCCGACGTTGAGCTTCACGAGTGGGTCGGAGGGTAAGCCAAAGGGTGTGCTCGGGAGGCATTTCTCCCTGACGTATTACTTCCCGTGGATGGCGGAGAGGTTCGGCCTGTCCGAGAATGACAGGTTCACCATGCTGTCGGGTATCGCGCATGATCCCATCCAGGTAGGCTTATACATCCCCTTCGGGCCTTGGCAATCCATTATACTCTAACACCTGCTAACTCTCTCACAGAGAGACATATTCACCCCTCTCTTCCTAGGTGCCCAGATCATCGTGCCCCCTCGCGACATGATCGCCCACGAGCTTTTGGCGGAGTGGATGAGGGAAAACAAGGTCAACGTCACCCACTTGACTCCCGCTATGGGTCAGATTCTTGTCGGCGGCGCCAGTGCCCAGATGCCCGATCTCCACCACGCCTTCTTCGTCGGCGACTTGTTGACCAAGAAGGACTGCAGGAAGCTACAGGACCTCAGCTCCAACGTCAACATCATCAACCTCTATGGAACGACGGAGACTCAGCGTGCCGTGTCTTACTTCGAGATCCCCTCCAGGTCGCGCGATCCGGCCGTTCTCGACACCCTTCCCGACATCATCCCCGTCGGCCAGGGCATGCTCAACGTTCAGCTTCTGATTATCGACAGAGACAATAAGAACAGGGTTTGCGATATTGGGGAGCAGGGAGAATTGTTCCTCAGGGCTGGCGGTCTCGCCCAGGGCTATCTTGGTGACGACGAAACTACGCGCAAGCTCAACGAAGCCAAGTTCCTTACGACCTGGTTCGTCGACCCCGCGAAGTGGGCGCAGGACTTTGAGAAGACCAAGCAAGTTGCCCCGGAGCCTTGGATGGACCTGTATCAGGGACCTCGCGATCGCATCTACAGGACTGGCGACCTGGGCCGCTTCAGGCCTGACGGATCTGTGGAGTGCACAGGCCGTGTCGACAACCAGGTCAAGATTCGAGGATTCCGAATCGAGCTTGGCGAGATTGACACCCACCTATCCCGCCATCCTTTCATCCGAGAGAACGTGACCGTGGTTAGGCGAGACCAGAACGAGGAGCCGAAGCTCGTGAGCTATATCGTGCCCGAGTCGAAGCGTTGGTTCCAACACCTCAAGGAGACCGCCGGAGTGACCGTGGATGAGGCGGAGGATGAGTCGATGATTGGCATGATGAAGAGGTTCAAGTCTCTGTCGGATGACTGCAAGAGCTTCCTCAAGACGAAGGTCCCGCAATACGCCGTCCCTACCATGTTCATCCCCTTGATGCGCATGCCCCTAAGTATGTTGACCTGTCGGCTCTTTTATTCTCGGACTAATAGACTAACTAATGTGTGCAGACCCTAATGGCAAGATTGACAGGCCAGCTCTCCCCTTCCCCAGTTCAGACACCGACTTGGCCCTGCTCAACCGGAGGCCATCGCAGGCGTTTGCTGCCTTGACCGAAACTGAAAAGACAGTCGCCAAGATCTGGGCCGAGGTCCTCCCCAACCGCACCGCCCGCATGTTCGCACCCGAGTCCAACTTCTTCGAAGAGGGAGGCCACTCGATTCTCGCTCAGCAGATGCTCTTCAAGGTGCGCCGAGAGTGGAAGGATATCGACGTGCCCATGAGCGCCATCTTCCAGTCCCAGACGGTCGGCGAGTTCGCGGCGGAAATCGACCGTGCCCTGGACCCGACTGGTCTGCGGCTCGACGTGCCCTTCACCAACTTCGGTAGCAATGTCGAGGACGAAGCTTACGCCGCTGATGCGCGCGATCTCTCCAAGCAGCTCCCGAAGTCGATCCCGGCCGCAGAGGCCCAAGCCTCCGACTCCCCTGCCACAGTCCTTTTGACCGGAGCGACTGGATTCCTCGGCTCGTACATCCTCCGAGAGTTCCTTGAGCGGGGTCACCGCGTGATCGCCCACGTCCGCGCGAAGGACGCGGCCGCGGGGATCGAGCGCATTGAGACCATCACCAAGGCCTACGGTATCTGGTCCGAGAGCTGGCGCTCCAAACTTGAGGCCGTGACCGGCGATATCGCCAAGCCTAACCTCGGTCTCGCTCAGTCCGAGTGGGAACGTCTCGCGGGCGAGGTGGACGTCATCGTGCACAACGGCGCCCAGGTGAACTGGATGCTTCCGTACTCTAGCCTCCGCGCGGCGAACGTCCTCAGCACGGTCGCCTGCATTGAGCTCGCGAGTATTGGCAAGCCGAAGAAGCTCGCGTTCGTCAGCTCTACGTCTACTCTCGATACGGATCACTACGTGGCCCTCTCCCAGGAGAGTATTGCGAAGGGCGGCACAGGGGTGCTGGAGGAGGATGACATGGAGGGGAGCCGCAAGGGGTTGGGGACTGGGTACGGGCAGTCCAAGTGGGCGAGCGAGTACCTCGTCCGCGAGGCGGGCAAGCGGGGTCTCGTCGGCACGGTGGTCCGGCCCGGATATATTACCGGCGATCCCGTATCGGGGGCGACCATCACGGACGACTTCCTCGTGCGTCTATGGAAGGGGTGCCTGCAGGTCGGGTCGAGGCCCGACATTACCAACACGCTGAACCAGGTGCCCGTCACGCAGGTGTCGCGGGTCGTCGTGGCCTCGGCGCTCCACCCGCCCGTGTCGCCGCTCGGCGTCGCGCAGGTGACGAGCCACCCGCGGCTGACGGTCAACGGGTGGCTCGGGGCGCTGGAGACGTACGGGTACTCGGTGCCGAAGGTGCCCTACGAGGAGTGGACGGCGAGCCTGAGGGAGTACGTGGCCGACGAGACGAAGGAGGAGCAGGCGCTGCTGCCGCTGTTCCACCTCGTCGTGGGCGACCTCCCCTCCAACTCGATCGCGCCGGAGCTGGACGACAGGAACGCGGACAAGGCGCTCAAGGCGCTGGGCGTGGAGGGTGGCGTGGAGGGCGGATGTGTGTCGATTGAGACGGCGGGCGCGTACATCGCGTACCTCGTCGCCACCGGGTTCCTGCGGGCTCCCGAGGGCAAGGGGGAGAGGGCGCTGCCGGAGTTGGAGCTGGGCGGGGAGAAGCTGGCTGCGCTGACGAAGATCGGTGGGAGGGGAGGCAAATAAGGGGATATACCTCGTGTTAGTGAGGGGGGGACCAATTTGAGACCTGAGGGGGAAAATGCATACGAGGAAACCTAAAAGGGGCGTGGGTTATCTAAGAGGGCATAGAACGGGTAAAAATGGTGCTTGGAGAGAAGGGTATAAAACGGGAGGATGAGAGTTAGAGATCTGGTTAGGATTTTCCCCATGGAATATATTTTGGCGTTTGGGCATAGCCTTGATGGACCTCGTGTAAGTTGTGATAACGTGAGCCTATAGGATGACGAGTTGCTGGAGAGGAGTTATTGACTGGATGGAACGAGCCTCACTGCTATGTTTGACGGTCATATGAATCGGCGCGGGTCGGAGTAAGCCCGACGGTTGTGGTTATCACTTGCAGTCCTGCCTGGATCTGATATGGGAGAGAGAGAGAGTGTGTGTGTGCGTGTGTTTCTCCCTTTCCCCCCTCTCCTCCCTCTTCTCCCCAGGTAAGCATACTGTGGCATCCAGTGAAGTTTCACCCGCTCCCCGCTCGTTTGACCCAACACTTATCCCCCCAAAAAACCGATTTAGTTCCGGCCGGAGTATCTCTGGGACTTTACGGGATGTACGGGTGAAAACATGGAGTGTGAGTGGTGAGGGGAAGGGGTATTCAACCTTGATGAATAATCGAGATCCGGGGCTCGAGGAGAGGTTCGGATAGAGCCGTCCTTCGAGCTTCTAGGCTGAGCTTCCAGGTAGTATAAGCGCGAGTATGTCTAACCCCAGAGCACGGGGCTGGAGTTGGTATAGGCCCGGAGACCAGGTACCTTATATCCGGAGGCCCCCTCTCTCCAGACTGGGTATAACACCGGGTTTTCTACGGGGGTGTGTGTAAGTCTCTTGACTACATGACCATATCCGAAGTGCCACTATCCAATGTGTAAGAATCCAGCCGGTACGGCGCCCCGAGTTTCATCTGGCGGTGTTGCTAAGTGTTTCATTAAACATAGTAAGCTTATACGTAAAAGCTAATAAAAAAGGCCAAGATTGAAAGGTATCAATGGAAGCACTGTCCTTTATAGAGACTGCAAGGCAGCACAGGCAGGTATGAGCATTCCTTGGTATGTTTCGTGACACTGCGTCACTCTCTGTTCGAATCACTCTATGTCCGGATTGCTCCGGTTCAGCTCCTTTTCGTCATTCGGCCCTTAATACCGGAGGGTGGACCAAACGGCAGGACGCAACTTCGAACAGGAGTACTTGGGAATGAAGATCAAGAGGAACATGTACGGAACTCCGCCCTTGTACAAACCAGAGTATAAACAATACTTCTCTGGAACAAAAACAAAACAAAAAAAAATGTCTCCGCAACGGTGGTTTATCTGTCAGCCAGCAATCTGTGTCTTGAATAAAATGTCTCCGGCGCAGTGGTTTATCTGTCAGCAGCTATGTGTGTTTCTCCTTGACGCGCGCTGTCGGGTTGTTACCGGACTCCGAAACTGCGGCGCGCAGGGGTGGCTCCTCGTATTAGTGGGAGTGCGGCGGTCGGGATTGGGCTCATTTTGGTAATCAAAGGAATTTATGCTCTGAAGGGGGTGACTGCCTGGCCAGGCAGCGAATTACGTGCTTTGTTCCCGCGGGGGGAAAAGGCGGGGGGGGGGGGGTTATTTCAGCGGGGGCATTCGGGATTAAGGGTGAGGAAAGGATGAGGGACCGTATCATACAAGTATTGGTGGTGCAAGTGGGGCCGCTAGGTGGGTTTGGTGGGGGACATTTGGATTATTCAAAGTAGAGGGGATTCATGGTTGGTATGTGGCCTCTCTGAGGCGGGGCGCTTCATGGCTCGCAAATTTGCCAAGAGGGTGACGACCTGCTTTATGGAGCACAGAGTATGACGAGGATTACGGACTGCTACTCGAATACGGAGTGAGATGGGGAGGCTGACGGGCGCTGCTCACTTGGCAAAGAGGAGGTGCGATCCTAAACAATTGGAACAGCAATACATGTCCATTGGAGATGTACCATTTTCGAGGATTTACTTATATCTGTATATATTGCAGTGGGATGGATGTTGAAGCGCATTTGTGCTCGTACTCCTGATCTCGAAACGAGTGAACGAGCAGGTTTCTAAATGGATATATTCTTGGCGATGGGATGCAGAGGAGAGGCATGTCTGGGTGTGAATTGAGACCATGTATGCACCTGAAAGGCTCGAAGCGCGGAAGCGAGCAAGAGGGATGTGCATCTCTTTTACCCAGCAACTCGGGCCTTGATATAATAGACTTCGTACTTTCAGTATCGCGACCTCCAAGTATTGGTTCTGTTCCATCGACCAAATATTACATAAGGTGTGTGGTCCCGTTTTGGAAGGTGACCCGCTCGCAAGTCATAATTGAACTTGTACTCATACATGCATGCAGGAAGACACAGAAGAAAAGAAAGACAAAAGAAAAAAAAGTTGACGGCGCTAGCTCGAGTATAAAAGGTGAACTAGGGAAAAAGGGAAGAAATAAGTCGATAATAGGATCGGATCTTCCTAGGGCCAAAAAAGGTATCCCCCCCGCCCCATCGTCTCGAACCCCGTCGTCTCGAAAAGCACCGAACGCCAAGGTGTACTTGTACAGGTCGGTCTCACATCTTCCAGCTTCGGAGGGTCAGTGGTCGCTCCGCAATCCACCTGTCAGCAGTCAGATTTGAGGTGGGTTGGAGCGAGAGGGACCATGATGGCGAAATGGCGGGGTGTCGGGGAGATCTGGACCCCGAGGAATTGTGGGGACCGTGCTGGGTTGTGGCCGACTGGACATCCCAGCGTGGCGGCTTCTCGTGGCGGCTCTTAGCGGGGCTAGGTCGACTCAAGAGAGAGAAGGATATTTGTATCGGTACCTATTAGTACCAAGTGTCCACTCGCATGCTTCTCGCTAGCACAAGACCTCGTCTGCTTAAGTTGCAATTCTTGGCCGCAATACTTGTAGCCGCAAGTATTGAATACCCCGGAAACAGCCGACGCAGCACCTCCCGTCGTCTTTGTTGGTGTTGTGAAGGACTCAAACTCGAGCGTACTCCTGGTGGTCTTGGCGCCGCTGGTACCTTGAACTGTGTTTTTTCCAATTTCCGGAATATCGCGGAGGGACATTGATACCGGATCTCCTCCAATTCTATTCGTTGGAAACAAGTACTTGTGTACGTCTTCCTCGATGACCTTTCTTCGAGTAGGGGTAACCCCGGGTTTAGTCGGTCAGTGCCCTTTATTAGATCCTAGGGCTGGGAGGTGAGATCATTCCATATTACCCCCCGCGCTAGAATTATAACCTCCCAGTAGTAATTCGTAAGAGGCCGTTGGAAACCAGGGTGTTGGGTACTACCAGGTAATCTAGAGGCATACTTGTAGGCATGCATGCGTGAACTTCATTTGTCGACCTGTTATCCGGAATGGAGGGATTCATCCGGCCATGTTCGGCGTTCGTCGATCCAGGCCATCGATCGGTTGGGACGAACACCACACCCACCGCCGGCAAGTACCCGGATTGGAGAGTCTATACTCCGCGCAAGGAAGTCTGTAATATTACTTAGCCTTCGTGGAAGCCAAAGGAAGAGAGTCCGACTCTTGTTGCTTGAACTTGTACTAGTGGGGCGCCGTTTTCTCGCGTCCATCCCTCATCAGAATGAGTCGAAAGCATCCGCCTAACATCTGTAATTACTCGTACTTCCATCGCCGAATGCATCCATCCCACCTCAGACTGAGTCGAACGTAACTGACCCACTATTCCGTATCTATCACCTATCTCCTATTCTTCGTGCTTGTTGTGCCCCCGTATTTCTTTCTCATGGGTCAGTGACAGTGCCCCGCAAAGGAAATTATGCTCACGGCGAGACGGGCTCCTCGAGCTTCCCGAGAAGTGGCGGAGGTATCTGTACCTGGCGGCGCTTTTCCGCCTCGCCCCACCCGTAGGGCCCCACGCCCACGCCTCGGGGAGTTCAAGGAGCCCGCGCCTGGTCCGTGCGTGGGCATTGGCTGCGCATGCGGCAAACGTGCTACGTGCGTCTGCACGCGATGACTTCGTATTGTACTACGTACTCGTGGGTGTGAAACGGAGGAACTTGGCTCGCACGAGTCGTGCCCCGCTAAGCTTGTGGGTTGGAGACATGATCTGCGCCTTGTGGTGGCGGCCTGCGACTTTCATCTCTTGCGAAGTTCTTAGGCGACTAGTCGTTCTGCGGAGTTTGCGGAGTTTGCGACTCGCAGAGTTTCGGTCGCGAATACTTGTGTTGTTCCACTCATGCTAATAATACTTTCTTCAAACAGAAGAAAACGTGTGTGAGATTGGTTGGCAAGGTAATTGCAGAATCCATGCTCCACCCCTCGCCCCACCCCCACTCACCAACACCAGAGCTTGTCACGTGTGAGACATGTTGTCTTCTCGTTTTCTATCTCTAGAGTCGAAAGGTATGAGTATTCAATTGGCAAGTACAAGAAATCCTTGAAGGCAGGAGCAATGGGCGTCGCGGCATCTTACGTGAGATGATGTGGCCCTGGATGAGGAAGAGTCCCGGAAGCGAGGCAGGCAGGACCGAAGGACCCTGTGGTGGTGGGGCGTGCCTTTAGTGGCATGTGGGGTGGAGACGGGAGGGCGGCCGCACTTTGTACTTGTACTTGTGTAACTCCGCCGTCCTTCTGGATGGATCCATTGAGCCCAAATCTCGCAACAGACGAACGAAAGTCCGCAGACGAACAAAAAAAATACTTCGTACCCTGGTCCCGTCCGGGGAACGGAACATCCCTCGACCGCGTCACGGTCCCTCCGCCGTCTGGCCGGTTCTGTCTTTTGTGGGTACCGTACCTTCCCTCCTGTTATCGGTCTTCCTTCCGCCTCTGTCGCAATACAAGTATTATTGTGGCATGTCCTCCTTCACCTTCCCCCTTCCCTTCCTTCTGTTTTCTTTCTGGCAGGAAGGATTGCGACACATCTGCTGCACTTCACTTCCCCGAGTATTTCGGTTGGCCGTCAGGGTCTATTACTGAGATCGGGCTCTTGCTTTTCCCCCTTTCCCTTTTCCCTTACACTTTAATTAATTGCTCTTCAGACCGAGCTCCTTCACACTCACTCCATTTTCACCCGTCTTTCCTTAATCTTAGTATCTACACCTACGCAACCGAAAATCGTACGAACAGCTACGCCGCACCCCGCTAACACGCCCCAAGGCGTTGGCGATCGACCTTGAAAACTGAAGCTAAAGCTAGCAACTGCTAAATCCCAAAACATGTCTTCCTCCGAGAAGGACGGCATCACTGCCGCCCCCCTGCCCGAGAGCCCCGGCGTTTCCCGGACGCGCGCCACCTCCATGACCGAAGTGGGAAACAACGGCAGCTCCCGCGGGCCATCCCCCAGCCCCGACGACGAGAAGAAGGTGAAAGATGCCGATGTCGACTACGATGATGCCGCCGAGATGGAGCGCCGCCACTCTCTCGTCCAGTCCCTCGCGAGAGAGTACACCCGCCAGTCCCATGTTGACGCCACCGGCAACCCCTTCACGTCCGACCAGGACTCGCCCCTGAACCCGCTCTCCGACAACTTCAAAGCCAGCGCTTGGGCCAAGTCCATTGTCAACATGGTTTCCGGCGTCGGTGCCGACTTCCGCACCGCTGGTGTGGCCTTCGAGAACCTGAACGTGTACGGCTTCGGCGAGGCGACTGACTACCAGAAGGATGTCATGAACATCTGGCTTAGCGCGGGTAGCATGTTGCAGGGGCTCACTGGCCGCAAGGGCAAGCGGATCGACATTCTTCGTGACTTTGACGGTCTTGTGAAGAAGGGCGAGATGCTGGTCGTGCTTGGCCCGCCCGGTTCAGGTTGTTCGACGCTGCTGAAGACCATTGCGGGAGAGACGAGCGGTATTTATGTGGACGACAAGTCTCAGTTCAACTACCAGGGTGTGAGCGCCAAGGAGATGCACTCCCACCATCGAGGTGAAGCCATCTACACCGCCGAGGTTGATGCGCATTTCCCCCAGCTCAGCGTTGGTGATACCCTTACCTTCGCCGCCAAGGCCCGCAGGCCCCGCAACCTCCCCCCTGGCGTGACGGCGACCAACTTCGCCGACCACCTCCGCGACGTCGTCATGGCCATGTTCGGCATCTCGCATACCATCAATACCCGGGTCGGTAACGAGTATATCCGTGGTGTCTCTGGTGGTGAGCGCAAGCGAGTCACCATCTCCGAGGCCGCACTCTCTGGCGCGCCTCTGCAGTGCTGGGACAACAGTACCCGTGGTCTCGACTCCGCCAATGCCGTCGAGTTCTGCAAGACCCTGCGCCTCCAGTCCGGGCTCTTCAACAACACCGCTGTCGTGTCCATCTACCAGGCGCCCCAGTCCGCCTACGACCTGTTCGACAAGGTGACCGTGCTGTACGAGGGCAGGCAGATTTACTTTGGCAAGATTGATGATGCAAAGCGGTACTTCATCGACCTCGGGTTCCACTGCCCTCCCCGGCAGACCACCCCCGATTTCCTCACCAGCATGACCAGCCCCCAGGAGCGCATCGTCCGGGCCGGCATGGAGGGCAAGGCCCCACGCACACCCGATGACTTCGCTGCCGCCTGGAAGAACAGCGCCGACTACAGGGCCCTCAAGGCCGAGATCGAGCTGTACAACAGCGCCCACCCCGTCGGTGGGGCCGACGCCGACATCTTCCGTGCCAACAAGCAGGCTCAGCAGGCCAAGACCCAGAGGGTCAAGTCCCCCTTCACCCTGTCGTTCGGACAGCAGATTTCGCTCTGCCTGTGGCGCGCCTACAGGCGCCTCATCGGCGACCCCAGTCTGACCATTGGTGTAAGTACGGGGCTGACACGAGTGCTACTGTGGGAAACGTGCTAATCATTGCTTTCCTTGCTCTCTCACACAGGCTCTTATTGGTAACACGATCATGGGTCTCGTCATTAGCAGTGTGTTCTTCAACATCGGAATGACCACGGACAGTTTCTTCCAACGTGGTGCCCTCCTCTTCTTCGCCTGTCTCATGAACGCCTTCGCCAGTGCCCTGGAAGTATGTTCCAACATTCTACCTGAGCCCCTTCTACCCCTGGAGTAAACTCAAGTCGTGCTAACTGCTCCTGCCCCCCAGATTCTCACGCTGTATGCGCAACGTCCCATCGTCGAGAAACACGCCCGCTACGCGCTGTACCACCCGTCCGCTGAAGCAGTAGCCTCGATGGTGATGGACCTGCCATACAAGATCGCGAACTCGATTGTCTTCAACCTCGTGCTGTACTTCATGACTAACCTACGCCGCGAACCTGGTGCCTTCTTCTTCTTCTTGCTCACCACGTTCCTGGTCACGCTCACCATGTCTATGATGTTCCGCACTATCGCCTCGTCGTCCCGCACACTCTCCCAGGCCATGGTGCCGGCGGCTATCATCATCCTGACGCTCATCATCTTCACTGGTTTCGTTGTCCCCGTGGACTACATGCTCGACTGGTGCCGGTGGATCAACTACGTCGATCCCCTTGCCTATGCGTTCGAGTCACTGATGGTTAACGAGTTCCACGGCCGCGAGTTCATCTGCAATGCCTTCGTCCCTCCCAAGACTGAGGCCTTCGCCAAAACCCCCGACTCGAGCCGCATCTGCAGCGCTGTCGGTGCGATTAGCGGTACTGACCTCGTTCTCGGCGACGACTACCTGCGGCTTCAGTACAAGTACAGCTGGAGCCACCGGTGGAGGAACATTGGGGTCCTCATCGCCTTCATGGTCCTCTTCCTGATCACCTACATCGTCTCGGCCGAGCTTGTCTCCGCGAAGAAGTCCAAGGGCGAGGTCCTTGTGTTCCGCCGTGGATACAAGCCCGCCGCCCTCAAGGAGAAGAAGGGTTCGGATGACCCCGAGGCCATGGAGGCTCAGGTCGGGCCCATCACCACCAGGACTACCATCGATGGGCAGGGTGGCAACATCCAGGAGTCGACCTCGATCTTCCACTGGAAGGATGTTTGCTACGATGTTAAGATCAAGGGGGAGGATAGGCGCATTCTGAACAACGTCGCCGGCTGGGTCAAGCCTGGTACCCTGACTGCCCTCATGGGTGTCTCAGGTGCGGGTAAAACCACGCTCCTCGACTGCTTGGCCGACCGTATCTCCATGGGCGTCATTAGTGGTTCCATGCTTGTCGATGGCCACCCGCGTGACGCCTCGTTCCAGCGCAAGACCGGCTACGTACAGCAGCAGGATCTCCACCTAGAGACCACTACGGTTCGCGAGGCCCTTAACTTCTCCGCTCTCCTCCGCCAGCCCGCCCATGTTCCCCGTGAGGAGAAGCTCGCTTATGTCGAGGAGTGCATCAAGCTTCTTGATATGCAGGAGTATGCCGACGCCGTCGTTGGTGTTCCCGGCGAAGGTCTCAATGTCGAGCAGCGCAAGCGTCTCACTATCGGTGTCGAACTCGCGGCCAAGCCTCCCCTTCTGCTCTTCGTTGACGAGCCCACCTCGGGTCTCGACTCTCAGACCTCATGGGCCATTCTTGACCTCCTTGAGAAGCTCACCAAGAGCGGTCAGGCCATTCTCTGCACGATCCATCAGCCCTCTGCCATGCTCTTCCAACGTTTCGATAGGCTCCTCTTCCTCCAGAAGGGCGGCCAGACGGTTTACTTTGGCGATATCGGCGAGGGTTCTGAGATTATGACGTCGTACTTTGAGCGCATCAGCGGAACGAAGTGCCCTGAGTCGGCCAACCCCGCTGAGTGGATGCTCGAGGTCATCGGCGCCGCGCCCGGCTCGGAGACGGACATCAACTGGTTCGATGCTTGGAAGGCAAGCCCGGAGTGCGCACAGGTTAACGCCGAGCTCCAGAGACTCGAGGACGACCGCGGCCTCGCGCCCTCAAAGACGCACGACGCAGCCAGCTACAGGGAGTTCGCGGCGCCATTCGGCGAGCAGCTCCGTGCCGTCCTGCACCGCGTGTTCCAGCAGTACTGGAGGACACCCAGCTACATCTACTCCAAGATGGCTCTCGGCACCTTGGTGGCGCTCTTCATCGGTCTCGTGTTCCTCAACGCCCCTAACACGATCCTCGGTCTCCAGAACCAGATGTTCGCCATCTTCAACATTCTCACCGTCTTCGGCCAGCTCGTGCAGCAGACCATGCCCTACTTTGTGATCCAGCGAGACCTCTACGAGGTGCGCGAGAGGCCGTCGAAGGTGTACAGCTGGAAGGTGTTCATGATAAGCCAGATCATCGTCGAGCTGCCCTGGTGCATCCTGCTGTCCGTGTTTATGTACGCCTGCTGGTACTACCCCGTGGGCCTGTACAACAACGCCTCCGAAGCGGGCCAGCTCCACGAGCGCGGAGCCCTCACGTGGCTGTACCTGATGGTCTTCCTGCTCTTCACGTCCACGTTCACGGACCTCATCATCGCCGGGTTCGAGACGGCCGAGGCGGGCGGGAACATCGCCAACCTTCTCTTCACACTGGTCCTCATCTTCTGCGGTGTCCTCGCGACGCCGGATACGATGCCCCGGTTCTGGATCTTCATGTACTACCTCTCGCCCTTCACGTACCTCGTGTCGGGCATGCTGTCGGTGTCGATGGGAGGCGCGGCGGTGACGTGCGACGTCACCGAGTACCTCGTCATGCCGCCGCCGCCGGGGGAGACCTGCGGGGAGTTCCTCGGGCAGTTCGCGGCGCAGGCGGGCGGGTACCTGCTCAACCAGTCGGCGACAGACCAGTGCCACTACTGCCCCATGGCGTCGACGGACACGTTCCTCACGGCTGTGAAGGCGGAGTACGGCGACCGGTGGAGGAACTTTGGCATCATGTGGGCGTACATCATCTTCAACGCCTGTGGCGCGCTGGTGGTGTACTGGCTCGTCAGGGTGCCCAAGAAGGGCGGCCTCTTTGGCAAGAAGAAGACGGAGTAGACCTGCTTCTGTCCTCGGACGAAGGGCGTGGGAGAGGGGAAGGAAGTAATTACGGCCTCTTTGGATTGGATGGGATATATGGTTTCATTTTTCCGCATTTTTCGGGGGGGTTTTGTAAAACTCCCTATTTTCTAACATCTACTTCCTACTCATTTTCTACGTCATATCTTCCCTCTCACTCTTTCTTTTTTCCTTTTTTTTTATACTAGATTTGTGCTGAGCATAGGCATAGATGTGGACTGATCTGTACATCAATCATCGTCGTCGTTGATAGACTTTTCTTTCTTTTGAGTAGTTTCGTTTAGGTTACAAGGTCCTACGGGATTAAGAAGTAAAGAAATTCATAAAAGTTTCGAAATAGCTGTGGGGTTTAATGTGTCTCCAATGTCTAATTCGCTCGGTCACGACTCGAGTTGAGGGGAGTCGTGTGAGTTACTCGAGCCGGACGGACGAAACAGAACGCCTTCCGTCGAGTCTGCCTTGTCCACCTCATTTGTTCATCCCTTCCGCTTCGTCCCTTTGCGGTCGAGAAGGATTATACGAGACCAGACCGACGTCCCGTTCCCCGGAGCAAGTGGTCTGAGGATCGACGGGTGGGAAGATGTGCGAAACGGGGTGTTCGCGCACGGATGGGAGTCATATTGGAGCGGGCTGGTTTTGTGAAACGTGGGAGGGAGATCCATCGGACGATGTGCAGATGGGTGAGCTGACGTCCGGGTATAAGTGATGGTTGAAGCATATACACGACAAGGATGTATAAGGTATACGTATATAGGTCGAGTGGAATCTACATACGAGTCGAGTAGAGCAATCCGGAGAACTTAAGTGCTCGAGATTGAAAGATATACCACACTTCTCGGTGAATTTTTCATCCGGCGACAAAGCGGCAAATAAAAGGAATCAAAGAAGAAAGAAAATAATAGAATGAACGACGCGAACACCGGCCCGCGGAGGGCCAACTCGACGAATCCGCGCCCGGGACAGTCGTCGTTCCCGCGGACCTCGCAACGCGGGGGGCACAACGGATCGGCGCAGCAGTCCCGGAACCAGAACGAGAGCGGGGGACAGGGTCAATACCAGGGACAGGCTCAGAACGACGGGTACTACGCCCAGAACAACGGGTACTACTCCCAAGGGACGTACTACGCCCCGCCGCCTACGAGCTTCGCCTTCGCCCGCTCGCGAGAGAGCTTCTTCCGACGGGATGCGACGTCGATGTTTGGCGATGGGTTCTTCGGCCCCGGGGCCTTTGGGAGGGGGTCGGAGGGGGGTGTGTTTGGTGGGGGGTTCGGCGTCGGGGGTGTGACGGGGAACCTGACGGGGTTTGTGCTCGGCGGGGAGAGGTCGGGGGGCGGCGTCCGGGGTCTTGGTGCGGGGGGGATCGGGATCGGGGGATTTGGAGTTGGGGCTGGGGGGGTCGATATCGCGGGGATTAGGGTGCCGTTGGGGGTGAATATCACTGTCGCTAGGGAGGAGAGGAAGGAGAGGAAAGAAAAGGAGGCTAGTGTTGTGGAAGAGGAGGAGGACAGTCCTGCTGACGCGGACTAGTGCATTGGTGGCGGATAGGTTTCGTGGCGCTGGGCTTAGTGCGTCTAGCACTCTGAGTGATTGGTATCATCCCCAGGGCCTTAGTACGTCTAGTAATCCGAGTGATTGGTGTCGTCCCCAGCCTCTAAAGGTGTGAAGTACCCTTCCCCGGTGTTCCGGCCCTTCGGCGCCCGTGAGCCGGAAACGGCCCCACTTTCGGAGAGCTCTCATTCCAGCGCCCGCGCCCGTTTTTGGAAAAAGCACACATTCCAACCGCGGGGGAGACCTCGATATTTCTTTAGGTCGGAGAAGAGGCGAAGCAAAAATGAATTTATTTTTGTCAACCCCTTTCCCTTTTTTTACTGTTATCATTTGGCCTCGTGGTGTTGAACAAAAAGCTTTCGCGAACGTTCAATGAGAGAGCAAAGCGGTTGACCGGCGCTCGCCGGACAGCTCCGGGGCCTTACCATGGGATTTGTGTGCGCAGTATTCTCGACAATGAGCTACCCGGGGAGGAAGCAAGAAGCGCCGTACGAACTGTACCACTTCAGATACGGCGTCCGTAGCTAGAGACAAAGAAGTCCCGCCGAGGCGCTCGATTTGTTTCCCCCTCCCCGCCCTCGAGGTTTGTCCCTCCAGCCCTCACTCGATCCCCCATTGTTGGCACGAGTGTGCGGATTCCTTCCACCGGATCGTTATCGAGCACGGGAGAGCGCATTTGCACAGCACACAACAAGGCAGCCTTGGTGGTCTAGTGGTATGATTGTCGCTTCGGGTGAAAAATCCCCATCACGATACACGTGGATGTGACAGGTCCCGGGTTCAAATCCCGGCTAAGGCCCGTCTTTTTTTATGTTTTTCTCGCTTTTTATCTAGCACGATCGAAGCTAGGTGGAAGGACTCCCTTGTAGTTGCCTAGGCACGCATGCTTTGGGCGCTCAGTGTGGGGAGGAGGAGGGCTGTCGAAACAACTCGTTTTGGCCGTGTTAGTGCTGCTTGCGAAATGGAACAATGACATTCTGCGAGGTATGATCTCTTTGCGGCAACCTATACATCGCAAGTCGAAACTTTCCCTTTGTCTATTCTTTTGGTTTCCGGTTGTTTCCCTAACCTGGAAGGAGGGGGGCATCCATGGGTATTTAGTCGCTAGTTGCCCGGAATGCTCTGGTTCGGTTTCAGAAGAAGGGGGTAGGAGAACAGCTCGCCGGAGAGAATGGGAATAATCCATTCAACATTCAATGAGACGTATCTTCCGAAGAGGGGGCACTGGCATGTCTTCAGGACAGGACAAAGAGGATCGCTTAAGGCCGCTTTCTCAAGAGCGTACCGCCCAACATCGTAGACTTCGTCGACTGGGACTTCTTGAGCCTTGGTTTCGAAGATCGTGAATTCCCCCCTGGCCCCCCCAAATATCCCAATCGTGATCTAATCACGCACTACGGCAAGCTCACCGGAGGATCGTAAAACATAAAACAGACAAAAGCCCCTTACTAAAAAGAATGAAGGTCGCGAAAGCCCAGCCTCCTAGCGACATCGATCTCGGCACGCGGGAGGCGAACTACTGCCTCGAGCACTTCCTCGCCGCCGCATCGCGCTACTACGCCTCCGCGTGCCCCCTCGCCGAGGAGCTCCTCTCCCGTGCAAACCGCCTCTGCTCCAACGAGGCCAAGAGGCTATCCGCCCCCGTGCGCGTCCAGCCGTCCCGCGTGGTGAAGAAGCGGCCGGCCGGTCCGCCGGGGCAGACGGAGGATGAGTCCCGTCGAAGGTTGGGTGTTGAGAGGAAGATCAGAGGGCTGATGTCCGCTATGCCGATAGGAACTGATGAGAGGGGGGCGGTGATGGGCAAGGGGAGGTGGATGGGGGAGTTGAGGGCGAGGGCGGAGGGGGAGGTTGCCCGGAAGGCGGCGGAGAGGTATATGGCGACGGCGGGGGCTTGTGTTTTTGGGGCTAGGACGTGGAGGTGTCGGGATTGTGAGCGGGAGGGGAGGGCGGCGCCGGGGGCCAAGACAAGAGCCGGGACCCGGGCGGGGGGGATAAGGGGTAGGAAGCGGAGTATGGGGCTCGCTGTTGCGCCGGTGGCGAGGATTGAAGGAGAGGTTGCTTTGGTTGCTGGGATAGGGTGGGGATACTGGTGGGGGGTGGATATACCGGAGGAGGAGATCGTGAGGTTTGGGGGGCTGGGGTTTGTGGTGGATGTCTGCGGGCATGCACTTCTGATGTTTGTGTAAGGGTATGGTATGTATGGCGTTGATGTTCCTGACTACTGGCTAAGAGTACGGGAATCGGAACGTTTACAAAGCGCCTCTCTAGGAAGATTAAACCCCAGGGGTTTAGTTTCCTGGGCGTTCTCACTTATAGCTGGGGCAACCTCTGCTGCCGTCTAACACGAGGGAGTAAACTGTTTCACGTAGAGCATGATTCCTGGAGAGTACGGTTTTACCCACCCGAGCTCCTGCTGCTCTGCCCCTCCCTTACACCAAGAGATGGTAAGGCTGCGACTTCGGAGCACCATGCCGAGGACATGTTGTCCCACCCACCCAGCCTCAGTCAACCACACCATCTGAACGCCAACTACTACCAGCTAAACCTCCGAGAAGATCAAAGGCGGTTAGACCTCCTTCGCCAAGGGACGCCCAGAAGGCAAACCAGGCCAGGAAACCACCCCAGAAATCCGGGGGAGACACACAAACAGGCAAGGGGTCCCCTTTCCCAGCTGTCACCCGAGTCAGAGTTTAGTAATAGCAAAGCCAGCCCCAAGCCCAGCCCGGCCAACCGGAAGACTGTCCTCCCCTCCCTCCCCTCCCACTCCCACTCTCTAGCCTCCCTGTTCCCAAGCCTCCCCCCCGCTGATATCCCGCTCGGTACCGGTTTTGGGCTTGGGGGAAGGCTTGAGGGCGTGGGTGTGGACGTGGTGGATGACCTACCGCGCGAGGCATGGTTCGACGCACATAAGCCGCAGTGCCGGGCTTGCCGCACAAGTCGCGCATGGGTTAGGAAGGGGGGAAGGGGGAAGGGGCGAGGGGGCCCTGATGTACCACTTCCTAGAGGTCACGCGGGGGTTGATACCTTGTTATCTGATGGATGGTTGTGGCCCTTGGCGGGATTTGTGCG
Source organism: Cephalotrichum gorgonifer (assembly GCA_900312665.1). Taxonomy (NCBI): domain Eukaryota; kingdom Fungi; phylum Ascomycota; class Sordariomycetes; order Microascales; family Microascaceae; genus Cephalotrichum; species Cephalotrichum gorgonifer. Next base: position 136,169 of record ONZQ02000021.1, read on the forward strand.
GCGTGGGGCGCTCAGCGAATGAAGATGAACCCCTCTCCTGTCTTGCCCATGTATCGTCACTAATACCTTGTGTTAGAGGGTGGGAAAGTGTGGGAGAAAAGCGGGACTAAAAGCGGGATCAGCGACAAGTGAGCAGTTTAGCGCAGTTTTTCTAAACTATCTCCTCTCTATGGACGCTGCCTCTCTCCGCGTGGTACTTCGTAAACCCGGAGCCACCCGTCTATGCTATATAAAGCCCAACTCCGAGCCGCCCCCCCTCTTTCTCACGTCTCGAAGTTCTAGACCACCGACACCAAATCTCACAGCTCAGCTTACATTCAAATCACAAACCTCCTAAACTCTTCTCCCGAGAATACCAAATCGTCAACATGGGTGACTGCGGATGCTCTGGCGCTTCTAGCTGTAAGTGACAAGCTAGATCTACCCCTCTTCTATTACTATTTACCCCTCCTCTTCCCCTCCATGTCATCGCCCACCTCACTCACCTCCGCTCCCCTGTTCTTGCTCATAACGAAATCTCGCAATGCTAACCACCTCAAACAGGCAACTGCGGCGCTGACTGTACGTATCTTCACTAACAGCACCGAACTTGTCGCCTTTTTCTGCCCCTGCGGCGCGATAAAATCCAACCTTCTTTTCTCTCCGGTTCGCGAGCTAACAGCCAGTTTCCACACCACAGGCTCCTGCGCCGGATGCGGAAAATAAACCGATCTCGGAATCGTCATGATGTCTGCCGAGAGTTCTTGACGCCTGCGTTTTGCACTGCGAAGCCTCTCTTTTTCGTCCTTACCTCTTCTTGAGACGCTCTTATTCTCTTGCTCTATCCTGTCCTTACCTTTTTGGTAATACTGTATTTCGTCGATGGCTTGGTTATCTCAGATTGCATGCAGCGGGGTGTATCATCGGAGCAGGGGTTGATCGGCCGAGGCGGGAGTATGGATGGTGGGTAGATGCAGACGTAGCTCCGATATCTCTTGACGTTCCTTGAATAGCAGGCTCCGAAGACTTGGCTCTCAGTGTTCCCCGCCGTGTGACCCGTAAATGAATTAATAGGCAGTAGCATTCGGATGGCACAGGCTGCCGCCGAACTGACCACAGAGTGCTCTCTAGAATTATTCCATATTTGGGCGTATGTGCATTTAGATAAGCCGGTCATAACCTCTGAGAGAGCATCTTATGGCTGCTGGAAAAACATGGTACTTGGGTACTTTGTGGACGGGAGGTGGAGGCCGGACGGACCCACAAGTTCTGGCTCGCTACCGAGCTAGTTTCCTTAGAATATTGCCACAACCATGCGTGGCTCAACACACGCGCCACACCTGCCGCGCCGCGACCACCAAAAAAAAGTTCACCTCAATCATCTCCCCAAGAGACCATCTCAAAGGACCGCATCAGAGCACCCAGACCGCATCACAAGGGTCACTCCACCACCACTCCACCACCAAAATGCGTCGTCTACCGAGGATACAGCGCCTCCGCGCCCTCCAGAAAACCCCCGCCACCCCCTCCGCGCCCTTCCGATACCTCTCGACCTCCCGCCCAGCCCCCTTCCGAGCTTCCCCCTGCCGCCCCGAGGACAAGAAGCAGCGCCAGGAGATCCTCGAGGCCCTCGAGCGCGACCGCCAGTCCGCCATCTCACTACAGTCCGAGTCCGAGCTCGTCGACGCCGAGGAGTATGAGCCCTCCATCCCCTGCACCCGGATCGTCGTGCCCCCCGACTTCTCGTACGCGCCGTCACCCAAGCACGCGGCGGACTACGTGCCCGCCAAGAGTGTCGAGGAGCTAGAGGAGGTCGGAGGGGTGGACCAGTGGTGGGAAGAGGCGGGCCACTGGGGCGAGGCCGACGTGCTGCCCGCCTTCTCGGGGAGGACGGGGAGCAGCAAGGTGCTCGAGCCGAGCGTGCTGGAGGTCCTGGTGCGGCAGGCCGTCGTCGAGGCCCTGGTCGTGCAGGGGAAGGCGGGCGAAGAGATGCTGATGGGGAAGTGGGAGGCGCTGGACAAGGCGGCGATGAGCAGGGCCGTCGGCGTCGAGGTCGCCGTGTCGGAGTCCGGCGACGTCACGCTGAATGGCGATCTTAGCGGCGTGCTCGCGGGGCTGAGCGAGAGCGAGCCCGCCTCCGAGCTGGAGTCCGAGGAGCTCGTCCTGACGGGCGAGGAGGCTAGGGAGATACTCAAGTCTGGTGACCGCGCGTGGCGGAACGTGCCCATCACCAACCCGGCTCTGAAGTTCGCCGTACGTTTCTGACACGCAGCACCATCCCCCCCCCCCTTTCCACCCCCAAAAACCTCAATTCACCAGCTAACAAGGCGTCTCCTCCCTACAGATCCACAAGCGCGTTTACCAACTCACGGGCCACTACCTCGCCGACGCCAAGCTTGCGCCCCTGCGCACGGCGCAACACCTCCTCACCGTCCTCAGCCGCCCCGCCACGAAGCCCAAGAAGGTCCTCGAGGAGATCCAGTCGCCGCGCGGCCGCGGCTCGGAGCTCCTCGACCTCCCCAACGTCAAGGTGTACAACCGCCGCGTGACCCCCATCGACAAGGAGGTCTGGGTGGGCCGGTGGAAGGTCATCGAGGACGAGCTCGTCAAGAGGGGGCTGCCCGTCACCGGCACGGGAGGCGTCGGGAAGGCGAGGGAGAAGGACTGGCTCATGGGGAAGCCGTGAGCGGAGAGAGAGTTGGGCTGGTTGGCTCATGGGGGGTTGGGATGTACGAATATCTTAGGGCATGCGCCCGTCTTGGCATGTGTGTGTGTGTCTTGGAGGGAGAACGTCCAGTTGTAACAACTTTTTACCAGGTGTATAGATGGGTTGGACGGGGGTTCGTGTATAAAGCCTTGTGCAAAAATAAACCACAACGTTTTTTCTTCTTAGCCCGTTTGGCGACCACACTCCTATCCGTTCAAGACTGGGGCTACGAGCTCGGGGCTGACACCCCCTCCTAATCAAGTTCTCACAAACATACACTACTCGATGCAACATTTGACTTTGTATTACCGAAAATTCAGTTTAGGACTTGGGTCTGATGTGCAAGGTACCCATCTCAACCCTACTCTGGACCTCTCTCCTCCCGATACCACGGAAGCCCATCGGCCAAGATACTCATCACATCCCGGCACCCAGCCCCCCGGCCTGACATCGTATTGCTTAAGCCACTATACCCCAGACCTAGTTAGCACACGCCTACTACAGGGGTAGATATCGGGTGGCATACAGAAGATGAGTGTCCCGTTGTCATTGCCGATCCTCTCGGCGAGGTTCAGGACGGCGGCGACCCCTTCCTCCTCCCCATTCCCCAGGGTGGCCCGGAGAATAGGGACGTCGGTCGGGTTCCCCTCCTCGTCAGGCTCCCCGCTGGGTTCCAGGTTGAACTCGAGATCGCTCGCGGTCTCGGAGAAGTTGGTGCCGCCCCACTCGAAGGAACCTAGTTTGCGGGTTGGGGGATTAGCTACACCTCGCTCTTGTCCCATGATGGTTTTGGGAGACGGACTAAGTTCATCGGTGGAGGGAGGAGAGGGACAGGAGGGCGATAGGAGAGGGAGAGGAGATGGATAAGAGAGAGGATGTGTGTGAGTTACCCCAGCTGTTTCCAACGTAAGCATCAAGGTTAAGCTCGGCCTCAACCCACTCGCCATCCGCGTTGGCCAGGGTGGCTCGGAGGACCGGGCCATCCATGGAGATGTCCTGGGCGGAGAGATGGAAAGACATTGTTACGGTTTGATCGGGATGATGTCGGTGGATTTGGGGAGGCTGATATTGTGTCTAGCAGACTAAAGTCTTTGGGGATCCCTCATCTCTGACGGCCTTACCTGCCCCCCCTTATATATATCGCGAGAGGGCCAACTCCACCTACCCTCACCATTCGATGCAATATCCCGAAGGGAGCCCTCCGGGCCTCCCCGCATCACAAACGGGGGACGTGGTGCCACGTGCCGGCGTCAAATGGGCCTCTCCTCCCTTTTGTTACACTGCAAGATATTGGCAAACGACCTATCCAGTACGCCCTCACTCAACCCCTCCACTCTTCGTGCTCACATTACTCCACATCATAGGCCCGCGAAGAAAAACGCTTCGGCCCCTCCGCGCCTTACGGGCAGTTGCGGGAGGGGGTATTCCCGTCTTGGCGGGGCGTTGACGCGGCTCCCGCCATCTGGTCTATCCTAATCGGGTAGCCTTTCGATGCCAAGACGTAGCAAAACGGGGCAGGACGCGCGTAAGCCTAAATACTCGCTCTTCGCCCGTCGCTTGTTGGTTTTCGGATGCAGGGCCAAGACGATGGCGAGATGTGTCGTGGCCGCCAAGACATGTCGTCCTGTGTTGGACAGGAGGGGTGAGTGGCACGGCGTTGGCGGGAGGCGGCCGGAGGCAGCCCGGGAGGGAACAATAAATCACGACCCCGCTCGGGCCCGGGAGGCCTCATTGAGAATGTTTCGCCTGTAGCTATTATAATGGGAGAGGAGAGGAGGCATGGGGGTGGTGAGGGTGGGTGACCGATATATAACTCTGAGCGAGGTGTGATGGCCTCAGAACGATCCCACTGATTGGTTAGAGGCTAGGTCCAAACGAGGCTGCGGATGTCCTACCCCACGGGGGGAGGACATACACGCCATGGGGAGATGATAATCCCGCATGGATGGTACCCTCACTATTTGCCCAGCATTGTGCATATGAGGCGAGAAGTGAGGATTCAAGCCAAGAGGCGGGAAGGATACGGCCTGGACTGCTGCTTCGGGAGGTAATACAAATAGCTGTACTGTGTCTTCATGGACATGTCGAGCCTTGTTTTATACCTGGGATGATAGGGTGGGAGAATTCCTTGAGCAAGTTATGATAGGGCTGGCTTCGATTCAAAGACGTCTTGGTGTCTATGTGGGAAGTGAAGGGACCTGGGATGCTTGCCCATAACTATGAACGAAAGAAACTTGAGGCTGGTTGTGCCGGCGTCGTATTCGCTACCGAACGTGACAAGAAGGGTCTCAGCTAGTAGCTCGACATCTTCTCCGGTGTCCTGCTCAACAAGCTTATCTTGAGGCTGCTGAGGGTTCTTGATAGCAAGGCCGGGCGGCAAAACACTCTCTCGTCCGAGGGGATCATTGGAGCGGGAACGTGGTCATTGATGCCAACGACGGCCAGTATCTCGCCTTTGAAGGCCAACTGGACCTTGACAGGCTGCTAGACATCACACCCTAGCAACTCTCGATTTTTGTTTCGTGCGCGGGCGTTTGGCTGCCATTCAAGTCAAGACGATTCGACACGCACGTATCAGCGCTCTTTGCCATGAGACGACGACTCTCTTCTCCGACAGTTGGCTTTCTATTAAACACCGCCCGTGTCGTGGAACGTAGTGACTATCTCAGGTGCTTCACAAGGTCCCTTGCTGTCATGGGACACCTGGTCTGGAGATATTGTGAGCGGGCATATGACCGAAACAAGGACTTACACTTATAACACTAATACCATGACAGCGGGAGGTACTAGCCAGCCCACCCTTAACTAGTCCCTGTCCGTCGTTCATTAATTCTTCTTGGAAACTTGGCCTAGGGAATCTGGTTGTGGTAGACGGAGGAACAAGATGTCAGCTAGTCTGGTCATCTAGACCAAAAAGGAAGGAAAATAAAAAAGAAAGGAAAAAAAAATGAACCCAAAGCGATTTGAACGCTTAACCTTCAGGAACTTCCAATTTCTGGAATCTGACGCGCTACCGTTGCGCCATGGGTCCCTAATTTCCGTTCTGGTAGCAGAGATTATCATTGACCACCCAATCACCCGATCACCAGCAGCGCGGGCCGATCGAGTGGCGACCAGGTGCAGATGACCGTCATAGGTCAACTTGCCTTTGGCTGGTCAAGATCGGCCGTCCGCTTACTCATCGGCTTGACATTCGCGGCCAGTGGATTGACTTCCATCGTCATCTCAAGCTACGACCTACGAGTAACGTCGGCGTAGCCTAGCTTCTGTCGTCCTCCAACGCCACAGCCCCAGCGAGTCACAATTACCGCGCTGCGCAATCTCAGAAAAATTCCAAAAAATGGCGCGAATACAGCTCTTCGCGCTGCTCCTGGGAGCGTTTCTTGCTCTCGCCGCAGCATCCTGTAAGTCATCGGCCATCCCCTTCGTCCCTCACAATGCGCCCACGCGCCAGCTAACCAGAGCCTCCCACCCATCTAGCACCCCAATCTTTCTGCAAATGCACCTGCTTCAAGAACAGCACCATAATCCCACTCTCCACCAACCGCCCCTCCCAGCTCCTCCTCCGCTCCCTCGACCCCCTCGACGCCTCTACCCCCGAAGCCCCCCGGCCAGCGGAGAGGCGGTGGGAGGACGGGCACCTGGCGAAGAGGGCCTCCCAGGACTGCCTGGGCTGCACCAAGAAGTTCTGCCGCGACCAGAACCTCCCCTTCTGCCACGACGCGACGGACGACGACGTGTCTACCTACTGCTTCCAGCGGGACAGCAAGAAGGACAGGCTCATAGTGTGGGCGTTCATACTCGGGACGCTGGGGCTTCTGGGGTGGGTGGCGTTCACGAAGTTGAGGGAGGCGAGAGGGCTGACGGGCTCTGTGTTTGGGAGGTTCTCCAGGAGCGCGGCGGCGGGTGAGGAAGATGGGGGCGGCGCGTATCGGCCTCTTGGAGGGGAGCGGTGATGGGTGCCAAGGTGACCTGGCGTGGTTGGCGGGCGGGGGTGTATAATGGGTTCACACACTTGGCTTCTACCGGGTATCGGCGTTCGGGAGTAGATGGGGCCCCGTTTTATCTTCTGGGGGGGGGCGGGGAGGGTTTCCTTGGCATATATATCATTTAGTTCGTCCCTGTTAGAGAGCGGTCATTTGTTCTTGTCTCATGCAACGCATATCATCCTCTGGGAACTACTAGAACGGCCAGTAACTTTGTCTTCTTTTTCTCCTCGTAGCCCCGAAGATATCTTCATTTTGTCCGGAAGCCGGAAATGGGAAACCTGACGCCAGAAAATTTGCACTTTTCTTTTTTAAACAAAGAACCCTGTCTTTGCTTTATGCTCCAATATCCCTGCTCCCTCCCCACCTCCCCACGCTTCCATTCACAAAAACCAAAACCAAAAACCAGCGTCTAAAAACGCCCCTCTCCTCTAAGACGACTTCCCCGAGACCTCGGTTCACCATTTTGGCTAAGAAACTCCTCTTATCTTTCTCTCTTCCTCTCTCTACGCCGACCCGTTCTTCGAGTTCGCCTCGCGGCGCGCGCGGACGGCCTCGGCGAGCAGCTCGAGGGTGGTGACGGTGGTCTCCCAGGAGATGCAGGCGTCGGTAATGCTGACGCCCTTCTTCAGGCCGGCGGGGCCCTCAGCGGGGACCTTCTGGTTGCCCTCGTTGATGTTGGACTCGATCATCAGGCCGACGATGGCGGTCTCGCCCTCGCGGACCTGCTCGGCGACGGTGGCGGCCACGCTGGGCTGGTTGCGGTGGTCCTTGTTCGAGTTGCCTTTTTTGGGGGGAGGTGATGTTAGCAAGCTTAAAGAAGAGAGTGGGAAGAAAAAGGGTGTATCGAGGACCAGTCCTTCAGCGCATAGGGTATACGGTGCTGTGGAATAGGGATAACCTACCGTGAGAGCAGTCGATCATGATCGCGGGCTTCTGGCCCTTCTTGAGTAGCGCCTCCTTAGCAGCCTGCACGCTGACCTTGTCGAAGTTGGTCCCCTTGGTGCCTCCGCGCAGGATCACGAAACCCTCGTCGTTGCCCTTGGTGCGGGTAATCGCCGCGAGACCCTGCTTCGTGACACCCATGAAGTGGTGCTTCGCCGCCGCGGCGCCAATGGCATCAATGGCGACGCCCAGGTTACCGTCGGTGCCGTTCTTGAAGCCGACGGGGAAGGACAGGCCGGAGGCCAGCTCCCTGTGGAGCTGGGACTCGGTGGTGCGGGCGCCGATGGCGCCGACGGAGATGAAGTCAGCGAGGAACTGGGGGGAGATGGTGTCGAGCATCTCGGTGGCGATGGGCATGCCGCTGGCGGTGAGGTCCTTGAAGAGCTGCCTGGAGACGCGGAGGCCCTTGTTGATCTGGAAGGTCTGGTCGATGTCCGGGTCGTTGATGAGGCCCTTCCAGCCGACGGTGGTGCGGGGCTTCTCGAGGTAGGCGCGCATGACGATGTGCAGGTCGGCGGAGAGGCGGGAGGAGACCTCGCGGAGGCGGGCGCAGTACTCGAGGGCGGTGGCGGGGTCGTGGATGGAGCAGGGGCCGACGATGATGAGGAGGCGGTCGGAGGTGCCGTGGATGATGGAGGCGGCGTCGCGGCGGCCGGTGACGACGGTGTTGAGGGCCTCGGGGGTCATGGGGATCTCGGAGGCGAGGAGGGCCGGCGGGATGAGGGGGTCCTGGCCGAGGACTTTAGGAGCGCCTTCGTTAGCATCGTGTTCGAAGAGGGCAAAATCAACGAGGGGCAGGGTAGAGCGAGCCCACAGCTCCTTCGTTACTCACCGCGGGTATCATCCGCCTGAAGCGGCGAGAAGTCGGAGTTAGACATGACTGTGGTGTGTGGAGGGAGTTGGTTGGCGTTGGTGGTATAACCCAAGGAACGGGTTGTAGTCGTTGGACGAGGTGTTCGAACTGTCCAAAACGAAGACGATGGTGGGGGTTTCGAAGTAACGGCTCCGCTTTTCGGAGTGTAAAAGGGTATCTGGTATATATGTAATATATGTATCGTACAGGAGGGAAGAATATAAAAAAGAAGAACAAAAAAGATGGCAACGGTTTGGTGTTTTTTTTCAAGGTTCGGACTAAAGGGGGAGGGGAGAGAGACGGCGCCGAGAGGTAATAATATAACTAAAGAGCTTGATCGATGTGAGTCAATGGGTCTGGACCAAGGGGAGGAGTGGGTGTTGATTTTTGGCGTGGGAGTACATACGGAAAACCGGGGCGGCGATTTTCTCTCTAAAAAAAAAAGTCGTTCGGAGGGAGCTCGGAGTGAGTAAGTTTGTACCCTACCACTACCAAGCAGGCGCAGATTGGGCGCTTGGAGAGGTATGAGTACAAGAGGCATGTATCACGAACCTGCAGGGACGGAGGTCTGGACGAGGACCCTAAACCCTCTTGATCGGGTGGCGGGCTACTTACTGCATGCCCACGTACTCCGTCAAGGGATCACATCCATATGGAAACGTTTCCTCGAGGTGGACTGGAGAAAAAGCGTGTACGAGTACATGGTCCATCTCTGAGCACGAGTATAACATGTACGAGTACAATTGGATCCCACCTGTCTCTACATAGCTACTCTAGAGGGTTATATTACTCGCGTAGCTATTCGCATATTATTAGCATTGTCGGGCCCTCCCAACCTCCGATCTTATGGGTCGTTCTTTGGGAATTAGGGAAAATGGATGTTGCCCGTCCTGCAACCAATACAACCTTCGACGACGAACCCGTGCATCTGTTTACTTTGCGGTTGGGTTGGGAAACGCAATACGCCAATTCGGTTTGTCCTCGGCGGGGTATAGTGGGATGCCTTTACCCCCCCTTGTGCCCTACAAGTACACCAACGGCAGCCATGGCGGGGTAACCATGTCACGGCGGGGTGGGACACACGATGCACGCGCATCCATCCCACCTTTGTCCACCCAATACCTCCTTTTGAGGTCTCACTGCGTCGCCTATTTATTCCACCTCTCCTTCTCACCGCCTCCAAAGTCGGGCTGGACCGGACTACTGAGTAGACCGGACCCCTGGTCCCGCATCATGTGGTGACCGCCCGGACTACTCGTACGAGTACTCCCCACTAATAATCACTTACTAGCACGAGTAGATACGGGAAAATACCGCGACAAGAGGATCTGCTTTTCGTCGAACGGCGCCGACCGACGGAGCTCCCCCCCCGGCGGCGGCGGTCATTCTTTTCTTCCAATCCGGTGGGCGGGAATGCTAATTGGGCATTCCGATTCGGTGTGATGGCAAGGTGCTTGGGCCCACGCCACCGCTCTCTCAATATGCTAAGCCCCCCAAACACCCGTTTTGAGTGGGTGTTCATTTTTAGCTTGTACTCGCACTTCAATCGCAGCTCATCTGGTGATTTAACCAATTTTGAACAAGCCTCGATAATATCATGTTAAGTGTCGGTTATACCTGCCTGCCCTAAAATAACAATTGATGATGGAGCCGTAGGTGTAGGTGGTGTGTGAGGAGGGTCTAATGAGTACGAGTGACCTGGTTCTTCACAGTCCGAGGTCCGCTCTGATAGGCAGGGCAGATGTATTTTAGGTGCTTCCATAGAGGCAGATACCTGGGTTCACGGCGTCGATCGTCGTCATCTCAGATGTCAGAACCTTTTTAATCGATTAGCAGCGGCCAAAGCGCGCCTCACCCACACGTGGTGGATCCCAGGAATCCCGGCCCACCGATATGACGTGAAGCATTACTGAAACCCAACACCTTTACAGTTTCAGCGACATGGCGAACGGACTAACTCATGGGGAGGAACGCAGCAAAATTCTTCGTGGATAGCCCTAGGAGGCCCAGTAAATCCACCTACGCAAAACCAAGTGGACGTACTGGGAGGACGTGAACCTCGGTGCTAGGATGCGAATGGAACAGACACGGCAGGTACCGTCGTCTTCTTAGACGAGGGGCCGCTGTGACCTCCATACCATACCCCCTTGGAGGGGAACATGATATTACTGCTCGAGGTCATCGTGGTGTTGTCTCCTCGGCATCTGGCCGGCAGTATATTCCTGCGTTGCTGACGCCCTGCCCACCTCGGTGCGATTCTTAGTACTAGACCGTTACTCGAGATAGTGCTGATTCCTTGCCTCGAGTGTTAGGAATGGCAACCAGGTACAAAACGTCGAGTCCAAGGTAGAGTAAGATGTACATAAGTATATAAATCTACTTTGTCTGCCGTACGACAATATCTCCGCGGCTGTCCATTCGCCGTCGGCCTGTGCGGGTCAGACAATGAACGACCGCGCCTGGTCGACTATCCCCGTGGATTCGGATGTAAGTATTCAACCAGGTTCTTGGCGTCAATCCCTCTCCTTGCTTCTGTCCCCTTGCCTTCACGCTGTTAGTGGCTGAGACTGGGAGAGGCTCGGTCGCTGCGGAGTTCCTAGTGGACAATTCGAGTTGGTGCCTACGAGCACCCAGACTTGCTAACAACAGTCGGAACCGCGCTGACGAATCAGGTGGACGGAGATCGCGGAGGTGCCACCGGGGTGGACGCACGCTCGTCCCCGCCCCGCCCTGGGTTCCTTCCCTCCCTCAAAGTCAGCCTCGGAGCTTCCTTCCTCTGACTCCCCTTCGCCTTCCTCTTTCCTTTGTCATACCTACCTGCTTTCAAAATCTCGTGTTATGATATAGCTTGGGGTTTTCCTTCCCACCTATACCTCCAACTGTCCCTGGACTGTTTTAACCCTCCGATCACTCCGCGTCTTTGCCATCTCCAGTCTTCATCAACCCTTGGTGTCTCCACTTCCACTCCCACTCCCGCCTCCGCCACTCCATCCATTGTCCCGCCCCTCACCCTTTATCGTGGTCCCGCCATACTGGAAATTCCTTATCGGACCACCAGTTTCCTGCGTCATACTCGTGCCCGCCAGTGCCCTCTGCCCTCCACCCTGTCCCTGTGCTCGCCTTAGGCTAAGGCCCAGGCCCAGCCTCCCCCTTGTATCAACCACGAACTCCGGTCCGCCTCCTGTCTTCCTCCGCACTCGCACTCCTCACGCACGCTCAACATACCCTTGCTTGAATTTAGCCACCATCATTATTCCTCATCTCCTTCTGCTCCCTCCATTTTGAATCCGTATCAGACCACGCCACGCAGCCAACCATGCATAATTCCATCGTCTGCGAGCTCAATCACTCGCGGAGGCGGCCGCGCGAGGAGGTGGAGGACTTGAACGCGTATGGTGCCTCGAGTTTCGGCGAGCACAGGAATGTATGGCTTTATATCGTCCCCCCCCCGGCTCCCTCGTGTTGTTGGGACATTTAATTGACAGAAATCGCCTGTACACAGAAGCGGATCATAACCGGCCCCTTGGGCTCGTCCACGAAACAGTTCCCCTCCTTCCCCCCCACGACCAACGGCTTCTGCGAGACATTGAATCCGTCGTACGCGGCCCAGCAGGGCCAGTCCCACCAGTTCGAGATAGCACACCATCCGGAACACCCGCATGCTGCTGTCAGCGACGATACGAGCATGGATATGGACATGACACACCCGCCTGACCCGGCGAGTGGACTCGCACCACCCGTCGCCGACCGCGTCCCAACGCCTATTCAGCCGAGCTTCATGACACAGGTCCGAGGGTCGTCATGGGCCGAGGCCCCGGAGACGGAGGTAGGTCGCCCGAACGGCGTCAATAACTTGGGTCACCAGCCGACGCCCCCCGCCGACGCGATACCCCGGACAATGGCCGCCGACGTCGAGTGGAGCGCCGTCAGGAATAGGAGACTGCCCTCACCCATCAGCGAAGCGGAGGATACTCAGTCCGGAACCACCCCCGACACCATCGATGGCACCTTTACAACAAATCTTGCCGCCCGGCTGGCATCACAGGTATCCATAACGACGCCGGGAGAGCGGTTGGGAAACCCCACGGATGAGGCTCCCTGCGCCAAGCACGAGGGGGAACCCACGACGCCATCGCCCGGCAGGAAGGGTCACACGCGGTCGAAGCACACCATCAACTCATGGACCCACGATCCCGGGATGAAGAAGACGTTTAGCATGGGCTACAGGACGGACTGCGAGAAGTGCAGGCTCAAGGTCCCTGGGCACTTCAACCACATTATTATCTCGTAGGAAGGAGGGGTGTGTCTCGAGGAAGACTGGAGTGCCGTTAGGCGGTGTCTAGGGTGGGCTTCGAAAAAGAAGGCTCGCCGTCTGTGAAGGGAGGACTGGTTGTAGCAGTGTGGGCTTCCAACCTACATGTCATAGCCTCTACGGATTGGCGCTGCGGACAGTGATCGATACGACTAGAAGGTGGGGGGGAGTGGCAGCCGTCTTGCAGTTCTCATCCTGGGAGAACTTTGTCTTTTTACTGGAGTTAGGCTTAGGGTTTCGGGACTATTGGCGTTGGGGATGGGGGAGCACTGGGTTCTGGATTGTTCTTATACCACCATGCCTTGCGCGAGCAGCCTCAGCGGCAAATTTTTCTTATGTTTTTATGAACTGGTTAGCGGCCGCGGCTTTTTGGCGGACAATTCGATATCAGAGCAGGTCGACCGACAGCACGAGCTTGAAGGATTCCGACAGGAGCCCGCGGTCCTAGGAGTGCGGGCCCCTTGTATGTTAGAGAGCAGGCGCTTGGATCCCAGTATTACGTCTTAAAGAGTCATTCCGGAGTGTGCCCTTCTTGATGTGCGCAAAGGAGAGTTGGTTTTGCTAGAAAAGTATGTAATACATGCCAGACGCCCGTCTAATGATAGCCTGTTCTACACACACTAAATGCCGAAAATATGGTACAGTTCATACTCAACTTGTTTCCCCACAGGTCGGGCCCGAGTATGACGACGTGGGAGAGACCTCGCTTCCCACCTTTTGCCCCTCTCCATCTCACCATGTTTCCCCGTCCACGTCTCCTCCCCAAATCCAGCTTAACATCCAGAGAGGGGAGCGGGGGACGTGATCAGCCATTTACCATGGCCACCACTTCCTCCCAGACCCCTCCGCTTTCGCCGCGTTCCCCTCCTGCTGACCCAACCTATCCAGCGGTCCTCCCCTCTTCTGGTTCTCCCTCTCCCTCTCGAACGCGCCCTTTGCCTTCTCGCCGATGGCGCCGCCCTCCGCCTTGACCTGCGCGTCAACCTTGTCCCATATCGAGGTGGATGCCGACGCCGCCGCCTCCTTCCCTCCCGCCGCCTCCTTCCCTCCCGCCGCCGCCGCCGCGTCCGCGGGGCCGGAGAGGAGCGGGGGCAGCTTCGTACCCACGCGCTCCGCGTCCTGGATGGCCTCCTCGACGAGCTTGGCCTGCGCCTCGGTGGCGGTGCCGTTGAGGAAGGCGATGCGCGCGGAGAGAAGAGAGTCGGTCTCGGCCTTCTTCTGGGCACGTATGAAGTCGTCGCGGCGGGCGCGGTTGAATTTTAGCATGTCCATCACGGCGTAGACGGAGAAGACGCCGGCGACGACTGTGGTACGCTCTGTTAGCTACGGGGGGGCTCAGCGGGGCGGAGGGGGAAAGAGAGGACGGGGGCCGCCCGAGGGAGGTAGAAAGGGGAAAGGGGGGATGGGGATTGGGGGTGGCATCGCTTACCGGTGAACCCGATTAGCCCGACCAGCGTCACCTTGTGCATGACGTCAAAGACCTTCCTCCCCTTCTCCGTCACCTTGTCCAGCGTCGACAGGGGCACATTCCGCGCCGCCTGGTGCGCCGCGCGTAGCCGCTGCACCCGCTGCTCGAGGGTCTCGCCGGCGGGCCCGCCGCCGACCGAGGCCGAGACCTTGGACCTGGGCTGCGGCGTGGTGGAGGTGAAGCGCGTTGCGTCCGTGGCGCTCCGGGGGCTCGATCGTGAGGACGACATTATGTCGTTGTCGTGGAGTTTTTCGAAATTAGATCTCCCCGGGGTATAAGGGCCGTTGGGGGCGAGTAGAGAGATAGAGCTTGGTGGTTTTCCACGTTCGCGATATCGTCCGATTTCCCACTGCCGCGAACACGGGAAAAAAGTCACCAGATTTTACGTGAGGAGCTAATAGCTGCAAGAGTGCTCGATTGATTTGCTAATAGCGGAGCATCCATACGCCCGCCAACACTTGACTGGCTTGGGAGTGCTGTCCGGCAATACGTCGGCTGGATCACAGAGTTCTCCTCGAAGACAAGTCCATCGTACTAGACCCACCAATTCGGATTCAACTGAAAGTCACGTGCCGCATCCACTGATCAGGGCGGTCAGACCGCACACCCCACTTCCGCCTGCGGTCGGGGTGGCAGCAAAAATTCGGTACGTACCCCATAGGGTTTTGTGCCCACCAAAGAATTTGCATGGGGGGACCAACATCAAATCTCATCTCCGAATTTCTCGACCTCGACCTCGACATCATCCACCACAGCATTCATTCCTAGTGATTGATCGCGAACCGGCAAAATGGTACGAAACCCTGGAAGGCTTTGAGTCCTCCCCCCTTCGCCCTCATTGAACTCGACGACTAATGATGCATTTGTTTCCGTTGCGATTATAGGCGATCAAGCACAACCAGAAGCTTATCAGCAACCGTACGTCCCTTGCCCACACGCCCACCCCTCCTTGGGGGAGGATTCCTTCCCCCCTCCCCCATCGAGTCGCGAGCCGACTGACTGACGCTTTCGAATACAGATCTCCGAAAGGATTGGCAGCGTCGGGTCCGCACCCACTTCGACCAGGTACGAAAAACAGAATCTCGACGACGGCAGTCCCTTTTTTCCCGCCTTGGAGAAGGAGAATCGGGGAGGCAAAGTTCGTAGTCTGACTTTACGATTGTGTCTATAGCCCGGTGCGAAGGTCAGGCGCAGGGAAGCCCGCAGGGCCAAGGTTGCCGCCGTCGCCCCTCGCCCCGTCGACAAGCTCCGCCCCATTGTGCGATGCCCTACCATCAAGCACAACCGCCGCGCCAGGGCCGGCCGTGGCTTCACTCTTGAGGAGCTGAAGGTAAGGAAACACTCCGGCGTTGAGACAAGCACGATGGCTTTGGCAAGCGGACGCAGTTCGACCCAATCCCGTGCGGACGAAACGAAACGAGAAAAAAGACGTGGAAACTAACGCTTAAATAAAAAAGGCTGCTGGTATCCCCCGCCTCGTCGCCCCCACGATCGGTATCTCCGTCGACCACCGCCGCCAGAACCTCAGC
Organism: Cephalotrichum gorgonifer; assembly: GCA_900312665.1. NCBI lineage: Eukaryota > Fungi > Ascomycota > Sordariomycetes > Microascales > Microascaceae > Cephalotrichum > Cephalotrichum gorgonifer. The sequence continues at coordinate 151,948 of ONZQ02000021.1, forward strand.
GAGGAGTCCCTCGCCCTGAACGTCGCCCGCCTCAAGGAGTACCAGAGCCGCCTCATCGTGCTGCCCCGCCGCTCCAACGCCCCCAAGAAGGGTGACACCAAGGCCAACCTCGCCGAGGTCGCTACCGCCACCAACCTCGCCGCCCAGTTCCCCGTCGTCGGCGCTGACAAGACCATCCGCGAGATCCCCGTCTCCGACCTGCCCGCCGCTATTGAGGGTGGCGCCTACAGGAAGCTCAGGGACTCCTGGAGCAACGCCAGGCACCAGGGTGCCCGGGAGAAGCGCGCCAGGGACAAGGCCGAGGCCGAGTCTGCCAAGAAATAGAGGAAGAAAAACGGGTAGTTGTGTGTGGAAAGAAATTTGGGGGTGTGGGGCAGGGGGGAAGCAAGGGCGAAGGTACCCGGGAACATTTTTTTGTGGTTTTTTGGCGTGGTTATCCCTCGTGTGGCTTGCATGGGCATCGGACAAATAAAAAGATGATCTCTATGTCTCTTCTTCGGGCGTGTATTTCTTCGTGTGTTTTTTTACCGCCTGCTGCTCCCAGCCCTTGGGGGACCCTGTTGAGAGGACCGGAAACACGTTCAAAAGGGGATCTTTGGGGAAGGGTTTACGAGGACCGGGGGAGTCAGGAGCTTGGACGGGACCTTTCTTTTTTCCGGTCCTGCGAGATGTTAGCTTAACGATAACCGGATAGGGCAACCACGAATACACGCAATGAACCAAGTTTTGGCCGGGGATAGAGGACGTTGGAAGGATTCCAGCTTCTCTATGGTACTACTGCTAAGGTGATTCGGAAGTCCTTTCGAGGATGATTGGTTCTATGTGTATTCCAGTGTGTAAACCCAAGTTGACTCTAGCTAATACCCTGGGACCAAATGGCGATCATTTTTCTTCCCGTCTCAATCCTCTTTTCCCAGCGCAACGCCACCCTCTCGGAGCAAGTCCTCCAGTTCTCCCTTCTGCCCTCCATCGCTCTCGGCCTCAAGGTACTTGACAAGCCTCGCCACAATCACGAGACAATTCTCCCTATCTGCTCTCACCCCGCCCTCCTTCCCCTTCGGATCCCGCGGCTCCGAGACAGCCAGCGGGTTCGGCTCCTCCTCCGCCTCGGGCAGCGACCCCGCTATCGCGGCGCGGAATACGCCCAGAACGTCCGCCGAAGACACGAGGTGTAGAACGGCGGGGACGGAGGCGGGCGAGCGGGTCGCCAGGAGGCCGAGGACGAAGAGGGCCTCGGAGCGGACGGGCGGGAAGCGCGTCTGCGTGAGGAGGTGGGTCACGGCGCTCGCTATCCCCGCCTTGTTCTCCTCAAAGGAATACGGGCTGTGCGCCTCCAGCGCCTCTGGGTCCGGGGTGGAGGCGAGGGTGCGGAGGGTGGCTAGGATGGCGCGGGCGGCCTCCATCTTCGCGGGGTCGTCTGTGCGCTCGAAGAGCGAGACTAGGCCGTTCAGGTGGGACTCCGAGGTGGAGGGGGGGATGGGGGAGGTTAGGATCTGTGCGTTTGACGGGTTGCCGACGAGGAGGAGGCGGGTCAGGGACGCCGAGGCGAGCTGGACCTGCGGGAGGGTTTCGAGACCCCATATACGCGGGAGGACGGAGGGCGCCAGGAGAGGGGGGCCGAGGATCGCCTTGTTGTGCGGCGGGATGGCCAGGTTCTTGAGGAAGGAGAGGGCGGAGTGGAGGAGGAGGGTGTCCGTCGTGCCGGCGAGGGCCGCGATGAGGGGCGTGTGCATGTCGTGCTCGGCCACGAAGGCGAGGCTGGCCTCGTCCGAGCGGGAGAGGTTGCCCAGCGACAGGCACGCGGCGGCCTGGAGCGAGGTAATGGGCGAGTCCAGCCACGCGCGGAGGCTGGAGAAGATAGGGCTGCCGACGGGGTGGGTGCTCGCGAAGGAGGGGTTGTCGGTCAGGTCGGCGATGGCGTTGATGAGCACCTTGCGGAGGATCTTGACCTGGTTCGAGGTGTCCGGGTCCTCGAAGGCCTCCGGGTCGTAGGCGTCGCCGTGGAGTTTCTCGAAGATGGTGAGGAAGGCGGGGATGCCGCCGGAGGCTATGAAGGGGGCTTGGAGGGGCGCGTGGGAGAGGTAGTCCTGGGAGGCGGAGACGAGGGAGAGGAGGTCTTCCGGATCTTGAGCGACGGTGGGGTCCAGGGAGAGGTTGAGGAGGGTTAGGGGTGTGTCTGGGTTTGCGTTTGCGGGTTCGGGTTCTAGCGGGGGGGTTAGGCCTGTAGAGTCAAGGGGAGGGAGGGGAGGGGAGGAGGAATGGGAAGGGGGCATACCTTGCGAAATGAGGAGCTTCAAGATCCTGCAGACTAGGTCCAGGTGAGGCTGGAATGCGGAGGGATCGGGGCCCGAGATGAGATCCACGAGGCGGGAGCTAAGCTTGAGGTTTGAGGCCTCGAGTTGAGCGGGGGCTACTGGCGTGTTAACAACTTGCTCTCACCCACGGGGCTGGTCTGGCCGGGCTCACCATAATCGAGCATGAGGTTATATAGAACGGCGACGGCGTAAGGGAGCAAATCTGGCATAGCGATGAAACCCATAATGGTGGATATTCCGCCCTCCTTAACGACTCGCTCACGATTCTCATCTAAGGATTTCCGTCAATGCCTCGCTTCCTTGTGATTGCGTGCCGGGAGGGGACACCCGAACCTGTATCCGCGCAGGAATTCCCTATCAACCGGAGAGAATGTATCCTTAGCTGCAGAGGCGCATCCTCTTCACCGAATATACTTAAGACGAACCCGAGCACGCCCGATTCACCCAGCGGGGCCCGCCAAGAATCTAGGACTTCTGTTAGACGTGAGGCTGTTGTGAGAGGCTCGCAGAAAGGTATTACTCACCGTCGCGGCTCCCCACGGCTAACTTCTCGACATATGGGGCGAGACTTTGCTTCTCAGAGCTCCATTTCTCCCTGAGGGTCTCAAGGACCTCTCGGAGGAGCTGTGTCCGCCGATCGCTGCGAGCCTCTCCGTCCTCCGATGGGACTGGCGCCTGGAGGAGTGCCTCGACGTCTTCGGGCGTCATGGTTCGTGTAGATGGGGAACTGGGGGTGATGGTGTATAGGTTAATTATACTTCCTGCTAGACGGAATATGAATTACAAATTTCTCCCGCCGTTGCCCCGTTCACAGTCCTGTTCTGGATGTGAGAGCTCCTAGCTCGCGTACTCGAAGCAGCATGGTGTTGGTGCCCCTCCGTGCCCCTCCATGCCTCTAGCTGAGTCAGCAAGATGCCATTCTGGAAGCAGACTTGGCTCCACGACAGCTGACGCCATCTGTTGATATCAAACCTAGGCCTCTCTCCCCTTCAGGTGAAGCGCCCGCGCGGGGTCAGCATCTACTACACACCATCTGAAGAGGCTATCGTCATCGTTCTCCTGCCCAGGGGAGAAAGACGGCTTACAACTAACCGGTAGCTGGAGCGTTAATCCATATTGCAGTCCTCTGACTACCTCTTGAGTTTCTGTATTGCCTCGGTCTAAATACACCAGTGGATATCGTAGCTGCCACACTCAATTAGATAACGCCTCCAGCCTTCCGGTTTCCACAATCAAGTATTGTGTAGGTGCCAAGGGTGCCGTTTTGGGCTGTGCGGCGGGTGCATTTTCCTGCACCGCAAATCACCCTGACTCAGTACCAGCACCTAGACATCCTAAGTACATCAGTAAGTACATAGTGCGGATGATCAATGCCTTGAGCGTGGCTAAGAATAGAACGCGATGAGCTAGATGGTTATGGAAGTTTACAGTTTATTTCGTGTTAGATTCGATAGCGTCTAATTATACCCTATGTAACGTTATGCCTTTTCGAACTACATCGAGGTGACTGCATCCGAGGCTACATCTGGGACGGCCCGATTGAATAATCGAAACATACAAGGCATCACCTTACGGATGGTCTCAACACTGGATACCCTTGAGCCTGGAGGCCTTATTCATGGCCGTTATTTGACGGTGCGAGTTTTGAGAGCTACCTTGGTGAGTTTATATTCGTAGTGGCATAATGATAGTAGATGGCAGGTTACACACTCGTTCGTCGGGATGCATATGCGGCGTGACCTATCCCCGCTGCTTTCAACTTAATTACACATTTATATGTGGGAGGCCATCTACATTTATCCGGCCCGACCTGCTTGCGCACCCAGGGAAGCCAGAGACTGCAGCGAAGCAAGAGAACTTGGGGGATGCATCGCGGTATTAATCGAGCAACGTGGTGAGACATGACAGGCAAGAGACATGACCCAATAAATCTCCGCTATCCCGCTCAACTAGTAGATCTTCACTTCAAGCCGGCCCAGCTCCTCCGCCAGCTCTGTCACAACATATGTTCGCGCGCGACCTCCTGAGCCAGGGCAGGGCCGCGGCCGGTGGTGGAACCAATACATGTTTCAGGGTCGTCAATATACGGCCAACACCCGGCCAGGCCGGCCTCCGCGCTTAATCTCCTCCCTTGATAGTTCCCGGATCTTACCCCGCCTGACCCGCTGCCTCTGCCGTTGGTCCTTGCCCATGGCTGCCTGGACTCACGCCCTCGGTGCTTGCTTCCCCTACAGACGCCGAGGTCAAAGGTAGGCCATGAACAAATATTGAATTTCCCTCCTTTCCTTTTCCTTTTCGTTTCTCTTTTTTTATATCTTTGGTGAATCAGAGGACGACGCAAAGATAAAATGGAAGGCGGCCAACGGGAACCCGCCCAAACCAAGGCGAATCCAGTCCTTCGCCTGAGACCAAGAGTGCCGACAGAGCTAATTCGACCCCGTCAGAAGATCAAGCAACCCGACGGCCCCTGGATTGCACATCCAGAGCTGATTAGCGAAGAATGGCTCAGTTACATGTCTAGTGTCCCCCAATTTACGCCAGATATTCCCATGACGGCGTACCGAGACCTGTGGAGAGATGGGGCACACGGAAGGCCACCGAAGGGGCTAAAGCCCGAAGACTTTCGCCTCTTATCCGTCATAGATCTGTACGGCTCAGTCGATATGCAGAAAATGAGAGGATTGACAGACCAGCAGGTGGCGTACGAGATCGAACGCTTTTATGTAGGCGCACACCAGTAAGTTGAGAAGGCTTAGAATTTTCAAGGACTAAACTAACACCCGCTTGGAAGGTACCTGCACCCTGGTGTTTTAATGCCACCCTATCTAATCGACCGATTCGGGAGCGACTGGGGCCTGAACGCTCGTGGCATCTACTACCGCCATCATTACTCGCCCGGATGGGTCACAGCTGGACATAGCTTGTGGCTACCCTCGCTTGATCAGACAGATTGGGAACACCCTTCGGAGGAGCCTAGGCGAAAAAGAGCCAGGGTACTCGTGGGGCATGCCCTGGACAACGAAAGGTGGCGCAAGAGCGAGTATGCTTGGGAAGCTGATGCCTGGACGGATGTGTTTGGGCTCATGAGAAATGACCCGGCCTTGGCAGTGTACGGCTCTCCTGCATAACCCTCCAAACTCCAGAGCTAACCGCGTGGTGTACGCAGAGACAAACACGAATATAACGCCATAAGGGAGAAGAGGCACCCCGCCTCCTGCCTCTTGGCCGGTGAGCCAAAACTTTTCAAGCGGATACCGGACGCAACTATTGGCCTTGCAACATTCCGCCCAGAAGACTACCCTTCCGCCCTGGCAGAGTATGACTTGGATCGCGAGCGCCTAGAAGCTCTATCGCTCCATCGACACTGCGATCTCAAATCCGACCCCCGATGGGCCGACATTAATCTAGTATTCCCGTTCGCCGTATACGAAGCCAAAGGCTGGGCCGGCGATTGTCGTGAGGCCCGCCGTCAGGCATGCTCTGCGGGAGCGGCGTACCTGGATCTCCTCGACGACCTAGCGCGGCATCCAGGGAAGATCGGGCGAAAGAATGGGGCATATCAGACACCAGATAGCCTCAACACTCAGGTCTTTGCTCTTACTTCCTTCGGCGCTCATTGGCACGTCCTAGTAGGCTACAAGAGACCAAGACTCAGGAGGGAATTTGTAGGACAGACCGGCCTAAGTGCGTCTGTATATGTATGTTCTCCGCTTACCCCTAATTCCAATCCCGGGCTTGACTAACTTACTCGCCCTAAGGTGTTTCAAAGAATCTGGAGTGGCCGGGTCACCACGGAGAGGAGAGCTTGGGAGCTCTTGCAAGTCATCGACCAGATACACGTCTGGGGCGCTACGGACTTTAGAGACTTTGTGATCCGACATCTGAAGCCCTGGCATGAGTTCGGTAAGAAATGCTACGTCAACGATGTTGATTTTATGCATATTCACCCGCATGCTGGCCCCCTAACTGTCGACGGGAAGCCGGCATGTGGTGTCCCTGGATATTGCCTAGAACTCCCGGATTGGACAGAGCACATGACAAAGGATTCCCGCAAGGACCTGGAACGGAAGCTGGGGACACATGTCTTGAATGCATACGCGAAGTATAACCCGGAAACCCGGAGCAGGGGTGACAAGTTCGAGGGGCGTGTATGTTGCAACATTGGCGAGTGTGGACCCTCATTCGGTCCTGGATATCCCTTGGCCGGGCGGGAGGATTCCGAGATGCATCTACGCGAGATCCATGGAGTAGATATAGACCAGGTTGATCTACCCGATCCCCAGGGCAAGTTCCGGTTCAAGCGACGACGAGATCGGGTTGATGCGGAAGGTGTTGAAGGGAGCGACAAGAGGGAAAAGAAGAGAAGGAAATAACTAGGGAGTACCGAGCAGGGAGGCTGTTCAGGGGCGATAGACCCGGCTTCGCTAACAGGTGGGAAGGACAGGAGTGTATAAAACAACCGCCGTAACGTCTCAGTTATCCCGTGAGTGATAACGAGACTAATGGCACCTCTAGCAAAAGCTCACTGCATCGATTCTGACCTAGTCCTTTAAGCTGCCCTCGAAACCTCGCATGTGATACCAAAGCCCTTCACATGTGCCATCGGGGTGAGCCAGCCACTGCTTTCCCAACCCCGCAAAGCACGCGGTATTAACTCGCCTCCTCGCTGTAGTTCGAAAGCACTTGTCCAAGGCACTTATCTAAAGCATCCGTCTTCTCACAACCATATCGGTCAAAGCTTATGTCCGTGAAGGACAATCCAAAGTTATCCAAGTGGTGGAGGAACCCTTGTACATCAGGCTCGGCCCACAACTCTAATGTGTACCAAATCTGCCTGGCCACGAAAGGGCAAAAAATGCATGCATGGGATTTTCCAACTGGCCAATATCATACGGGCAGGCCAGGTGCCAAGGGATGAATTACATGTCTCCCTGAGCGCCTCGACTTGCCGGAGATGCCGAGTATTATGTATTTGGGACCGGAGAAGTACGTGACGGCAGGTCGCCGGAAAGGGATCTTGGCCTTTCATTTGCTCGTATATGCCTTGACCGAATCTGTATTAGCGAGAACAGGTGCTATAGACAAGGCTTAGCGGGCGCCGGTCCTCGCTTGAGTCGGAGTCGGGAAAGGGGATCCCTTCGTCGGGTTGTCGTGGTGACGGGGGTGGGGTGGCAGGGGCAGTTTTGGTTATTTGCTTGAGAGCCCTGCCTGGGCGTGGCGGCGAGGTGGAAATGTCAGGGCAGGGGGCGAAAGGACGAATTCCGCCGCCACCGATAGTTCAGCTGCGGTACAAAGCTTCAGTTTCTTCGGTCGGCCGCGATCGTCCTCGCTAAAGACGACAGCTGCTTCTACTGGCATCTCATCTTCGAACCATGCCCAAGATGGTAGGGGTACTCCCAGGTCCCAGGCTGCCTCCAGGAATATATCACATGGCGAAGTGTACCAAGCCCTAGTCCTTTTATTCCTTGGTGTCTGTTGCCTGAATCCTTGTGAACTGGCGATATGAGCAAGGATTAGTGGATGCAGGTGTCTGTCAATAGATCGGGCGGCAAATGTATTAATTGGAAACTAGGATTAGCTGAGGACGTGCATGATACTAAGCCAGCAGCAGGAGGACCTCTATGAGGCGTGCGGTTCGATGATGATGCAACAGGGCGCGGCGTGCATTGCATGAAGACGTTGTTGGTCAGCGCAATTCTTGAGTTTTGTTTCCGGATGTCATGGGAGCATAATTTGTCCGAGAGTTTGTGTTCTTGGTGGGAAGGCGCACTCAATCACCATGCTTGTCCAGCGACCCAAGGACGATGGGGTCGATGGAATCACGGGCGGAGAGAAGAGCAAGTTGCGATATTTGATGTAGCTCTCTTCTATATGTCTGGCACAATTGTTCAGGGACCCCAGTTGTCGCATTGCTGATTGTCATCGATTCTCGTTGCGTCCAATCTTCGTTAAGACTTTTAAAGACAGCTTCGTTATTTATCTATCATTGACGGGCTAGATATATATAATAGTACGAAGTGCCTCTGCCTCCTCCTATCCCTCCCTCTTGGAGTGACGGTAAAGATCGATAGGAGCATTGCCACTCTACCAGATATAACGTGCTTTAACGCTCGCAAATATGGCATATCCGCGATTAGTTCGGATACATCAACTTCCGAGATTAAAGGATTCAAACGAGCCGGAAAGGAGTAGTAATGAGGGGGTTTGTATCGACGTAGAATCAGAGACAACCTTAGGGGGGCGGTGGTATGTGATATTGATCGGAGAGAGAGGTCTAGCCCGCCTGAAAATAGTACAGGGTGGGAGCAGGCAGCGCCTTCACGTAACGAAATTTCGAGGAATCAGAAAACGGCATGCTCGGCAGCGACACGCGAATCCCATGCACTCTGACATGTCTTCATATTCGACCCAACAGTGCACCTCCTGCAGGTGGGTTATCAAAAAGCCCTCCGAAGTGGGGGCGGAAGGAAGCATGTCTACATGTAGTGTTAACGCCCAATTCACAGTCACCACCAGCCCTGTCATGAGCAATGAGCTGCAGCCTCAGCGTCATCCCCATCATGTCAACAAGAGACGATCCTATCGCCCCCGGTCAAATGGAGACCTCACCCTCACCGGCACTACTCTCGTACGGATGTACGCCTTGGAGAATCAGTAGCCAGCGTGTGGCTGACTTGTACAATTCCGGAACCAAACTCTGGACCAAGAGAGAGCTGCTTGACATCGAACGACAGCTCGAACAGTCCACCACCCTCGACAGATTTACCCTCCAGTGCGTGGATGGCAAGCAAGTCCAAGTAAAGAACCCTCTTTTCTCCGCGCAGGTGCCGATCTGGTAAGACTACGACTATTTTCTAACCTGGCATTTGTCTAACTCGTTTGAGACTTAAAGACAGTCCCAGGATCCTATACTTGCCCAGTGAAAGCCTCACACTAACCTACACAACTCACATAATTCACAGGAAACCATTTGTTCGATATCAGGAGTACTGGAGACTTGTTTTCGGAGAGTTTGATGGCCCCCCTGGGACGTTCTACTGCTCTTACCTTGTAGACTGGAAGAACCAAGTACAGCGCGACTTTCACGGCAACGTGGATGGCTGGGAAACACTTTTCCAGACCAAACAGCAGTTATGGAAGGAGAGCGCCACTTGCGAGTCCTTCAGGCTGCAGCTGAGGAAGCTCCTGGCATCGCATAGAGTGACAAAAATCGTCTGCTTCGGCCTCGGAGATATCGCGCGCAAGGGCCCCCCCGTGACGGTACTTTCGGGCGGCCAAGGGCGTCAGCCGCAAGAGCCGGATCTGGATACCAAGGACCTATATCCGTGCATCATGCAGCATGCGGCCGCGCTGACTATGGCAGAGGAGACAGCTCGCCTTCAGGGCGAGCCGGCCCGGGTCCTCTCCCAGGATCCACAGTATACGGATGATAGCAAGAGATTCTTGAGGACGGAGGGGTTCGAGATTGTCGGGAACTTTGGAGCCGGAGGTTTCGCCGAGGTCGACGATGAGACCATCGTGTTCTCCGTCTGGACCGGTGCGCCCGTGAAGCAGATTATCGCCGACATTGCTCGACCTGCTGCCGTCATAACTATCAGCGACAATGATACAGTAATTAGTCGTATCGGGTGAGTGTGCCTCTATACTGATGCAAAGGCTCGTGTACCGTTGGAATAAAAGAACATGTATGGGTCATCTAGGTATCTACCGCTTTCCAGGAAGCCGTTTTTGGACGCAGAATCTCCGCGGACGAGACAGATGTGGCGGGGATATGAAAGCTGGGCCTTCCCGATCTCGGCCGCCGAAGTCAAGATGATTCCGGGTCTCCAGGGCTTGGAGATTTTAGTCAGGACCGGAAAAGACATACCCGGCCCTTCAGAGGAATAAAATAGAGGCGATAGCTATTAGCCACAAGAAAGATCACGGCGGAATTCTATAAATTGCCTCTGCTCCGGCTCGAGATTCCTTATCCTCTGCATCTCCAACTTACCGCTACAAATACACTCAAAGTCAAGGACAAGGATCTGCACCAAGTGCTACCAATGCCTCCCCTGCGGCTAGAAGCGACGACAGGTCGCTGGTTTCTTTATCGTCCCTATTTTAGTTCTCAAATAGTAACCTCGCTTTAATTGGGACCTGATCAACCCCGAAATAACTGTCGCTATAAAACAAAATGATATTCCGGTTTCCATGCATTTAGATGCGTCTACAGAGACACCCTGATAGGATGTAGTAGGCCTCCCGCATGAGCCCCTTTTTAGTCGCCTACCACTCCGTACAGCACAGCGTAGATAATTATGAAGAAAATCAGTGTACCAGGTCGTTACTATTCACGATCCTCTCCAACGAAAATCATGGCTGCGTCCTGCAACTTTTGGACACCGTCATCTAAAGGAAACTTCCATCGATCCGTGTCCCAGCTATGGAAGCTAACCAAAACACCGTTGGAAGATCGCTACTACCGCGACGAAGCAGTTCCAGAATCTAGTAATCACGTCCTCTCATTCGCAGATGAGCTCCACGTCGCAGATGGCCTTGCCTTTCTGTGCCACCGGGAGGAGGGTGTCGCCCACGTATCTACCGTGACTCTTCGAGAACATCCAGATGGTCTTGAAGTCCTCCTCGCGAGCAACGAGAGCCCGACCGAATCCACCTTGGAAGGACTTGATGGTATCTTTAGAATTGTAGGAGAATATGCGGCGCAGAGTAGGATCTCTTCCCCGCACCCCGCCCAAGTAATGCAGCCGTTAATCATCCACTTCCTCCATTCCTAGGGAAGCGCCGTCTTGAATATATCCAGAAGCTGTTCCACAGCGTGCTTGATCTTTGCCAGTTTCGAATCCTGCAGCGCATCCGGCCTCCCTGGCTATCACGGCCGGCGCACTACAACAGGCCACGACCATTCCTTCGGAGCGACATTCGAGTTTTCGTGAATCAAGTCAACACCCGCACTTCACCGACTGCTCAGCTCCAGGACATCACCAGGAAGGCTGAAGAGCTCTCCGAGTCACTAGCTCCCTTGGAATACGAAATGGACAATCGTGCCTTGAAACAAGTCCTGCAAAAGGTCATTGAAAAGTGTGTGGAAATGGCCACATGTGGCGGGTTGGACTCAGTTGAGCGCTCTCTCGAGGCAGCCTGCCTTCCAGCAGCCATTTATCAAAGCCAAGAGATTCGACAGATTGACAAGCTCGCGCGATACAGCTTCTTCTGCAGAGATATACTCCGCATCGCGAGACAGCCCGGACACAGCATACTTTTCAGCCGTGTCACCGTGAGGTCCCTTCAAGCTTTCCCTGGGATCCATCCGCCAGGCACCGCGAACCCGTGCTTCGTCCATGCAGAGATGCAACAGGTTCTCCACCTCGAAAGAAATCCTTTCGAACCATCGCCGCGAGCAATCGGGTGCAGCAAATCAGCATGTTATCTCTGCGACTTGTTTCTCCTTAAGCAAGGAAAATACCGCGTGTCACACTCCCATCGTCGGCTATATGACAAGTGGACGCTTCCCGATGTGACCTGGATGACAGAGATGCAAGCCGAAGCTTTCAGACACACCATCATGGCCATGACTCAGGAAATCAAAAAGACAATCAAGGGCCACCAAGCAAGGAGCACCGGGAAGCCATATCCCCTAGAGAGCAGGGCGTTTCTCCCCCTGCCCCCTGGATCGACACCGAGTGAAGCGACCGTGGAGACTAGTCAAAACAGAGACGACCGGGACGGAGAGAGTGGCCCCAGCAACGTCAGCATTGGCAACCTGGGCGACATGCAGTCATCCCAGGGAACTGGCATGATCCAGGTAAAGGTTACCGAGGACGATTTGCCATTTAACCACCGCGTGCATGCTAATAAACGGCAGTTTGATATCGACATTGGAATGATTTCTCTCTCTTTTGAATTTGTTACGTTCTCAGCGGGACGCTTGCTCATCACACAGCAACAGGCCCCTTGTACCCAAGCATGTCGTGCGATAGATGTACTTGACATCCCGAAATTCTCTGAAATGATGTTAGAATGCTCCCCGAGATCGTCTAGAGTTGGGTTTTGTCTCCTGAGTACATCTCAATTAACTGTACATATCGAGTTTAGATGGGAGAAGTGAGGGACCTGACTGCTTGGAGGGCGTGATTCCTGTGAATCCATACACGAAGCAGCTTATCGGGAAGAAGAGTCACGACTGGAGAGCTCTGTCCCAGGCCATGGGAGGAGAGTGAACCCCACTCCATTCCTGAAAGAACGTCGACAGCTCAATTTATATTAGTAGCTCTTGAGACTCCTCACACAAGTACTGCATGCCGACTTTTGACAGCGGGGACACCGGAAAGTATCGTGCCCCTGGGTATTGCACTGACTACACACTCCCCGACCTTCCACGCGATCCCAACGGTTCTGGTGACGACAGAGCGCGGATGTTCCTCCTGGCTGCGGATTTGGTCTAGATCCTCTCGGGTGGCTTCGACCAGGCTCTCTTGGTGCAGTAGAATTCTGCCTGGAGGCCTCTTGTTTCCTTCCGGTGGCTCCCGAAAACTCCTCGGACACTCGTTTGTGTCGAATCTCCTCAGCAGCCCTCTGCAGTCTCTTCCCCGCCTCCGCTGCCTTCTCCTGCCGTTGCCTATCCTCAAAAGCCTTCTGCAGTCTCATCCCCTCCTCGGCAGCCCTCTGTACCCTGTTTCTCTCCTTTGAAGCTCGCTCCTCCGCCTCCTTCTGTAGTCTCCATCGTTCCTGTGCATCCCTCTGTACCCTGCTTCTCTCCGTTGAAACTCGCTCCTCCCCCTCCTTCTGTAGTCTCCATCGTTCCTGTGCATCCCTCTGTGCCCTGATTCGCTCCTTTGAAGCTCGCTCCTCCGCATCCCTCTGCAGCCTCCTTCCCTCTTCCGCAACCCTATGTGACCTCACTCGCTCCTCTGCTTGCTGCTCCGCCTCCTTCTTTAGTCTTCTTCGCTCCTCCTCCACCTCCCGCTGTTTTGCTCTCCTCTGGTCTGCTTCCTGCCGCCTCATTGTCTCCATCTCTCTGAAAGCCTCCGCTTCCCGTCTCATCTGTTCCCTTACAGAATCATCTCGCTGTCTCCTCGGCTCCATTGAAGGCTCCTCTGGCTTCCTGGCCTCCTCCTTTTTCTGCTCCCGCTGTAATTGTGAAATAGACAGCTGCGTCGCATTGATCCGCCTGGTGGTATCAGCAAGACGCTGGGAGAGACTTTTCAAGTTTTCCTCACATCGGGCGAGATCCCTTTCTCGGAATTCCCGCGCATGAAGCCTCTGTATGGCCCTCCTCTCTCTCATGACCCTCGCTTGCTCGTCCGCCGCCGCCGCCGCCGAATCAACAAACGAGGCCAAATATGTAGACCACGATTGGCTCTCGGCCTCCTCCCGCTCGTCTCTTTTTGCTTGCTCATCAAGCCCCCTTAACGCGTCCCTGGCTTTGGCAGCGAGTTCAAATTCCTGGGCATAGTTGTTCGACAGGGACTTCCTTGCCTGCCTGTAGTCGTTTAGTTCTCTATTGAGTTTCTCTGTAGCTGCGTGTGCTTGTTTGGCGTGTCTATTTGATGACTGGGGTCCGGGCGAGTTGGCGGTACTTGGACCTGCGCCACCGTAGGTGGCGTAAGACCCAGCGTTTGTTTGGGACCTCTGCAGGTCATACGCTGCTCGTTTGCTCGGATCGGAGAGGGTAGAATACGCGACTTGAAGCTTTATACATCATGCGAACTGTTAGTATCACCTGGTCACCTGGTCGTTGAGGGCTTTTCGCACGAACGGAAGAGGGAATCCTACCAGCTGGAAGTTAGCAGTTGCTTGGGCATCGCCAATATTCCTATCGGGATGTCGCAGCTTGGCAAGCCGTTTATAGCTCGCTTTGATCGCTGCGAGATCTGCCCTGTTCGCCACCTCGAGGACGGAATAGAAATCATCGGCATCGGCAAGGGGCGCCATAGTGCGTTGCAAGCGTCCTTGAACGCATCTAATGAGTTGATTACTGGAGAAGTTGTGGATGAGGCGGATGCGGGGGATTGGTAGAAAGTTGTAGGCCTCGTAAACCCGTCGTAAACCCGTCGTAAGGATTGTGTTATATTCCTAGCCAATAAGGGTGGGAGAGAAAGTATGATCCATACAGAGGTGTTGTTGGGCCACTAGTTGGGCTGACTTACACCAACCAGTACGAAGCAGGCGTAAACCAGGTTGAGCTAAGGTCTGGCTGGACCTCTTAAACGTATTAAAAGAGCTTTTTCTGAAAGGCCCATCAACCTTATAATGAATGTAATAGCCAAGAATGTCATATTTTCTAGCTATCCAACGTCAGCTATCGCCTCGTCCACGGAAGGAGCCGGGAACTGATGCACATGGTCGGCTTTGGCTTTGGGTTTTGCAATCCCCTTACGACCATCGATGTAGAAATGGAGTTATTTACTTCCTTTATAGCCGTCCTTGCTATTCCTATCATCGAGGTCAAGATCTCTCAGGACGAGGACTGCAGGTCGCGTGACCCCCCCCCCCCCCCCCCCTCCCCCCCCACGGGAAGCTGCTTTCACGCCGTCACTAACGACACCGTCTCGTGTATGACTTGTGTTGCATCATAGGAGCCATTTTCGTCTCATCGAGTGTCGAGAAGAAGTACGAGGAAACGGATGGTCATGGCTACGAGACTGTATTGGGGTAGACAGGCGGAAGGGTTCTTCGAAGAAGGGTTGCTCGAGCGATGCGTTCGGGACTCTTCTCTGTACGACGATGACGAGGGGTAGGACGTAAGCGGCAAGTATGATGAAAAACCTCACAGGGTCTTGGAGGAAAGGAATTCTGTTTCTGATAGGGTTGATGTCAGGTGATGGTAGTTAACACGCGCGGTCACGGTGTTGGTGGGGCAGAGGGAGCTTCATCGTTACGATCAAAAAGTGTGGTATCGCGCGGGCCAGAGCTTGTTCGGGAAGGCACTACCTTCGCTTCCACTGTCGCCACAACACGCACCACTCCCACACAGCACACTACATCTCGATAACTCGACACATCTCAACAACAACCCTCAACTAAAGGGTTTCATCAACCACCCACCTAGGAATCATCGAGGGTCTCGACCAAGCCTTCCAGAGCTTCCGACAACTCGGTGACGTACCGCCTGTCATCCTGGAAGCGCTTGAAAGGTTTGTAATGAGCACGCCTCGCCGGGTTATGGAGCCGACTGGAGCTCATCCGTACGACGTGATCGAGGAGAGGAAGGTGTTGGGGGCGGGGATAATGCAAGCCCTCATAGAGGCACAGCCAGCAATGCACGAGACGGCTACCTCCTTGACCTAGAGTCTTATCATGGTGGCCCCGATAGAACAGCTGCAGCCACTCAGGTCCTTGGAAAACCCTGTCATCCTCATAAAGTTCACCGAGTTAGCCCGTCAACGGCTAGGAACTTTGCTGAAGACATGTGAGCTCCAATCCTGCGCAAAACTTACTCCTCCCTGATGTGCCTATCACCAAACTCGCACCTAACACGACCCTGCGCATTTCTTGCCATGGAAAATGAAAGGAGCGCCCCTCAGCCGTACCCATCGCGTCAAGCGACCGTCACAGAGAAGGCGAGGACAGACTCTTAACGTTGACGGCTGTGTCACTACGAAGAATGTGAAGCTAACCTACCTTCTTCGCTGCCTAGTGTTTCCAAAGGGACAGTGGATGCTGCGTTGTCACCGGCGGTGCGACTCCCCATGTCTGCCACATTATCCCTTTTAGTATCGCGATAAGGAAGCGGGTCTTCATGGATGCCATAGGCATGATTATCGGAAGTTTCTGGGGCTTAGAAAGGACCCGACGGCTGCTGGCCCTCCTCTCCGACGACAGAGAAATTGAGTCGGTGCGAAACACAATTTGCCTCAGCCCCATCCTTCACCACTGGTGGAGAATGGGTTACATGGCTCTTGAGCCCCTCGAGAAGCTTTCCAACGGGACTAGAGTCCGCTTGCGGTGGCTTCACCAGGTGCGCTTTTCTATGGGGGACAAAATCCCGCTTAGTGCCGGCCCTAGCGATCACCTGCACCTCCCTCCAGTCCAGGGTAGTCTGGACGTCAGGGACTGTCGCTCAGGACACCTCATACTGAACGGATTGGTTATCGACCTCACGTCCGACAACCTGGCGACGGAGGTATCCTACGACCTGCTACAGCTCCAATGGGACCTGCTTCGCATGGCGGCATTGTGCGGCGCGGCCAACGCTCCAGACGATCCCGACTGGAACACTAGAGGATCCAAAGTATGCGGGAGAGCTTGACCGACGACCGCCTCCGAAGACCTGGGAGGATATCCAACCCCTGATGTACCTTACACCATGGCTACGACGATTTATTCCAGGGCGTGCGGACTACGCGGTTCTTGTCAAAAGGGCATTTTCGAGGAAGCTTGAGGATGAGGGGAGGACTGCGGAATAACGTAATTTCGACGGGTATATGAAGATTCTTATTCTCAACATTTGATAGATATTTCCCACGAGATGGCTGAGCGACTGGAGAACATCGATTGCTTGGTGTTGGTATTTGAGAGATGAGGAATTTATTATTGGGTCTGTTTTCACTATGGCCTCTATATCTTCTTCTCGTGTTTAGAGTAGGGTAGGGTGAAATTCCGAAATAAACATGTGAGATACTGTTGGCTATACAATATCGAGTAAAAATGTCCTTGTATTTCTTAATTTCACAGGATATGATAATGTGCCTGCCACCTGCCATGACTGGGAAACCGACCCGGCCACCCGCGAAGTGGGGCAGTCCATCGACGCCGAAACCCGGCCCCACCTGCGGCCCCGAGCACCTCTTCCGCTTCTCCCCGGCAATCCGGCCGAATTTAATGCTTTCACGCCTAAAATATTTCTCGCTAGCACCTCTAGCGCCCTGGGATCCGCGCGCCCGTTCGACTGTGGCGTCGAAGGACACGGAAGGCTCCTCGCATGTGTTGAAGGGGCCATTGGGGGGTCGCCACGCCGCATACGAATAACTGCGAGTCCCAATGCCATTTTGTACGGTGCTTTTGTACCGTCCTTTTGGGACTCACATTCCTCTAGACGGCATCATACATATATGCATTATCGTGAAATATTGTCGTACAATAAAGTGGCGTGGTAAGGGAACGAACCACTCGTTTCAAAGTGGTGGTAGTTAGGATGTTGAAGACAATAGAATGCATGGAGGGTTGATTATTAATATTGCTGATTCTTAAGCACTTGGCAGCTTCACCCGTACCGGTCAGCATCAAAACACGTTCGTTGATCCACCGGAGATAACTATCTCCATCGTCGAAGCAAGTCTATTTGTCAGCCTCGAGCGTATAAATACAGTGGGGAAACCGCTCGGTTCAGGATTACGGGCAAGAGCCTTAACGCTCTCTTGCCACCGAACCCAACGATACAGACATTGAAGACTGTGTAGTAAGTCTTGCCCAAGGCCAATCATCATAAAACTTCAACATCAATGTCTATACTCGTCGTTGGAGCGGGGGAGCTGGGACTAGCAACCCTCTCCGCCCTCTCCGCCCACCCGAGTCGCGGCACCTCCAAACTCGCAGTCCTCCTCCGCCAGGAAACCGCCACCTCCTCGGCCCCAGAGAAGCAAGAACAGATCCGCAAGATCCGGTCCTTCGGGGTTGACATCGAGACCGGCGACTTCATAAACGATCCGGCGGCTCTCGTCCCCATATTCAAGAAATACTCCGTTGTCATCCAATGCGCCGGCTACGGCATGGCGCCCGGCACGCAGCTCGGCGTGACGAAGGCAGTCCTTGAGGCGGGCGTCCCACGGTACTTCCCGTGGCAGTTCGGGGTTGACTACGAGGCTATAGGGGCCGGTAGCTCGCAGCCCCTGTTCGACGAGATGCTCTCGGTCCGAGCACTCCTCCGCGCCCAGGAGAAGACAGCGTGGACCGTGGTCTCGACGGGCTTGTTCATGAGCTACCTCTTCATCCCCGACTTTGGCGTCGTGGACCTCGAGAATCGTACCGTCCGCGCGCTCGGTGGCTGGGATAACACAGTGACCGTTACCAATCCCGAAGATATTGGTGTCATGGTGGCTGACATCGTCTTCAACCCAAGAGACACGGAGAACAGGGTTGTGTACATCGGCAGCGACACGATCTCGTACGGGCAGCTGGCAGACCTTTTGGACGGGGCGTTCGGCCTGGGACTGAAGAGGGAAGAGTGGAAGCTGGAATTCCTGCGGGGGAAGCTCGAGAGCGACCCTGAAAACCTTTGGCTAAAATACCAGAATATCTTCGCTAAAGGGGTTGGTGTTTCTTGGCCTAAGGAAAAGACGCTTAACCACCAGCGAGGAATATCCCTTATCGACGTCGCATCGTATGTCGAGAAGAACAAGGCGTCTTTTGCGAGCAAATTAGGTATCTAGGATATGTAGGATAATGTACTCCATACCAGATGGGCTTAAACAGAAGTTTTCAGATTCAAGATCACAAGACATTTTGTGTGAGAACAAATTTCTGCATGGTATTGAAGCAGAAAAGATATGACCCTGGCCAAATCTTTCTCTATTAGTGGCTATCGTCGTTGTTGACTTGTTATTTAGCCCGTGACATATCGTTAATTCTTGGAATTGGGGTCATTGAGTGCGTTCTCCGTTGGCACCGTTCGGACCTGTGGAAAATGGTTTGGCAGAAGCGCGGCCCTTCCGCCTCCTGCTCGTCCCGTTTCCGTTCTGGACCCCCTTCTCGTTTTGTGGTCGCCGCGGACTCCTGGGCTGTTGTTGGACCTTCGGACTTTTGGGTTGCAGCTGTTGTCGAGGGCTTTTCATTGGCTTCTGTTCTCGGGGACTCTTCAGCCCCACCTTCTCTCGGGGACTCATCACCAATAGTTTCTGAGGTCGTGGGCTTCTGGGCTGCCCCTGAGCCTGCGCCCGATCCTTCCTCAACTCCTCAGCCTTTCTCGCCTCCTCCTGGGCTCGCAATCTCGCCGCTTCCTCTGCCTGCTTCCTGACTCGCAACTCTTCCATCTCCCTCTTCGCCTTATCCTCTTCCGTCAGCCCTCCAACAACCTCCGGCTGCGCAACCCTCATCTCCGTCCTCAACAATTCCACCTCGACAACCACTTTCCCTTCCTTAGCCAGGCGTCTCAGCCCATCCCCGTCCCTATCGAAATACAACCCCCAGAACCCCCCCGCCTCCCTCACCGCACAGAAACCCTCCCACCCAGCGAACGTAAGCCGCTTATCCTGCCGCGTACAGTCCCACGGCCCGGGGACGTTCCCGTCCGCAGGCGCCCGTGTGCCGTATCGTACCTCGTTCGTTTCCTTGTGCACATACACCCAGTTCATTATTGGCGCCTCGTGAGTTATGGTCGAGACGAGGCCGGAAAAGCGCTGATCGGGGTAGGGGAGGAAGTAGCCCTCGAAGGGGTGGCCGAAGGGGAGGTTGTACTCCATGCCAGTGTCGACGTAGAGCTTTTAAGTTGTTAGTGGATTGGGCCCCTGTGGACTATTCCCGTGGGCTAAAGACGGGACAGGGGGGCGGAGGTGATGGGGGGAGAAGAAACTCACTTTGTCTCTAGCGAGGACTATCCGCCGCCCTTCGAGGAGAGCGCCGTGCTTTGAGCCCCTGGGGCAGTGGACTACGAGGTTATTTTTCCGCATGCGGTGCTCCTCCTTCCTGGACTTGCTCTGGGCGGCGCGGACGCCCTCGGCTGTGCCAAAGGTAGCCGCGAAACCGGTAATGAACATGAGCATTTTGCAAGTTGTTTGAAAGCTTCTTCTTCGTGTGCGACTGCGATTTTCAGATACGTCAATGGGAATGGGGAGTGTAAGGTGGTGTAAGAGGGGAGAAGCGGCATCAATTGTTGATTCAATGTGGAGAATGGGAGGGCGATAACAGCGACAGCGGGTCTAAATGGAGACGATACGCTTCGGAGTGGTCTACTGAGGAGGAGTAGAGAGAACATTGAATGTAGAGACTCAATCCCCCCTGCTCTAGGTGCTAGGTTTTGACCGCCTCGTCCAGGGTCTAAGATAACGAGATCTCTGACTCAAATGAGACGCTCGAGGCATAGCGGAGGGGTACATACCCTCCAGTCTTGTTGAGGCTCCATTCCCTCTCCCGGGATATTTTATCGAGGTGCATACTCGGGCCTGGACACCTTCGCAGATGACGACGGACAGCTAGCTGGACCACTTAGGTATTTGCCGCGGTGGTACGGAGTGGAGATGTTTGATGCTCGGGGTCGGGCCGTCGAGAAACGGAGGAATGGCGCAAGTGAGGGCGATCATCAGCTGATGGGCCTGGATATTTTGTTTTTCATTATTTTCCAGCTTCGCTATGTACTCTCTCACTTTATCATGAATCCTTTCTCTATCCTTGCATTTCAGGGGTGGTTGGGGACAGGTGTAAGGTGAAGGCCCAGCCAGATCCTTTCCGCAAGGCACAAGAAACGGACAATGCTCCCGTATTTGTGAGCGTTATTATTACAGGGAGCAAATTATTAGTGGAGAACGGAATATGGAGGAACAGACGGGCCGACATCAATTGGTAGTTTGCACAACTCTCTTCCCCGCGGGATAGATTGCGAAGGAGCGAAGAGTGAAGAGGTTGGCATGTTAAGCCCATGAAACAACGGTCAGGGATCAGAGGTGGACCAGAGGCTTGAACAATGGTGTGTTTTGCGCGAGGAATGATCCGATTTTCTAGAATCCTACCCCGGCTCTGACGCAGATCCACGGCGGCCAACACACAGACCCTCCTCCGTGTAAGTGCAGGTATACATGAACGCAGACAAACCCTACCCGGTGCAACACAATCATCTTTTACTTGGTAAGTAATTACAAATGTAAATCTCCGAGGATTACTTAGCTTGGTGTGTAAGGGGAGGCTCCAGGGAATCAGGGCCACGTTCTAGACTCCGTGCTGACCCACCACCAGGGATCTGCCCGGCCGGACGCCAAGCGATCAGGATCTGTGCGCGATGAGCTCAATAGCTGGGGAAAACATACGACTCTCGTTTTCGAGGGCGGTTGAAACGCGGGTATTGCGTCTATGGTACGATATTCCGGGTGCTACCAATCTGGTACTCGCCGTTGGTGTGTGCGGCTCTACCTGTCTCGCTCGTTACATCGGTGACAGCCCAGGTGTTCGCTTCCCACCGGCGCTGCCACATAGGCGGCGATTGTCACACCCAGCCTGATAGAGTCGGTGTTCGAGTAGAGGCTGTGCATGTGTAAGACGTTCGAATGTAGGGCCAGCTACAGTTGTTTCATCTGCTCTTTGCCGAGGTCTCCAACAATACCGCCGAGAATGACACTTACAATTCTATCGCGGATATGTCCGGCGTTTTAGGGGGAGCACGCGAGCATTTCGAGCCGGTAAACGACCGTAAGAGCTTAGATGGGAGCGTAGGATTTACACGAGGAGGTGAAACAGGCGTTGACAGCTATCAGGACATGCCTGCTTTCCAGGGGTAAAGGAGCCATTTTGAAGCTGGACATCGGAGGCGAAGGACATGACCTGTAGAATCTCCCCAATACCATCTCATCTCCGTAAAACACCTCAGATCAGACAACCAGGATATAAACCCATCATCACCCACCCTTCCCCTCGTACTTTCATCCCTTCAAACCACCCATCCAGAGCTTCAAGACAACGAGCTGGCAACCACCATCCCCCAAAGCACTCCGACGGCCAACAAGCGCTTATCCGGCGGCTCCCCCACCCGGTCCCCCCAAGGCTCCCCCGAGTTCACCCCGCGCCACCGCCGCTCCTCGACCCTAAAGCTCCCCATAAAGATATCCACCGACCTCTCTTTCGCCCGCCCCTCCGCTCCCCAGCGCACCCGGACCAACTCCTTCCCGCCCGCCGCCTCACCCGAGGAGAGCCCCTCAAAAACGCAAGTCTCCCGTGACCCCCGCCCTCCCCCCACCGTAGACCCCCCCGCCCATCCGGACGGGACATCCTCCGCAGACACGCCGCCCCCGTCGAGCAAGACCGGGTCGCCCGAGAAGACGGCGGCGCCAAGGCCCGAGGTCGCTCCGCTGTTCTCAGGTCCCTCTCAGGGAAGACAGCAGCAACAGAGGCAGCAAGAGGAGGGATCGTCTAGGCAGGCTCCTACCGCTCCTGAAAGGCCGAGACAGCCGACGAGTCGGCCCGTTTCACCCGAGGTTCCCCGCGCCGCGCAGCCGCAGAGGGAGCAGATTCGCGAGGAGAGTAGGGAGCCAGCTAGTGCTAGTGCTCCGAGGGGACTGCAGGACAGACCACCGCGCGGCGTTGATATGTCTTCTCCGTAAGCCAGACACCCCCGTCCCCCTGCCAGGACTTTCGCGGATCAAAAATCACTTGAATTTTCCCCATTTTCTGCTCCACGAACGAGAGCACCCGCACGTGGTGTCGTCTAGATGGGGCTCATCAGTTTGCTAACCCTGACGCAGCGCAAAGAACCCGACTACCACCGGCCTCGCCATGGATACCGCACAGATGTACGCCCAAGGGCAGGCCCAGGGGAAGCAGAACGGGCCCCTTACGAATGTTCCGCTGCCAAACCTCACCGGCCAGCCCAATGGAGTTATCGGTGAGTCTGAATCCCAGTATTCCCGCCCGGACGCGAAAACCAGTGAGGAGGAAGTCGCTAATGTGGCCTCCCAGGAAACCTCCTCAAGGGACCTGTGGGCCCGGATGGGAAGCTAAAGGATGCGGCCCTGATGGTCGGGATTAAGTTGGATTTGGAGGCGGAGGTCCATCTTACAGCTAGGGTCAGGGGTGACATCCTCGTGGGGCTATATTAAGGGTGACGGAAATGGATTGGCTTTGGGAGGGGGGAGGAAACCCGGATCCTCTTGACGAGGCCGTGGACATGAAGCTGGCTTTCATGTTCGCAAGGGTGCGGTGGTTGATATTTAGATGGTTCTTTCATAGGAGATTGAAAGAGGAGTTAGTATGGGAAGGAAAATGGAGAGGATTCAGGGCACATTTCCGGGGACAGTGACACTCAACCAAGCCAGTAATTTCCTGAGAGTAATTCAGTTCTATAGGCTCGTGTCCAAAAGCTAATCCCGTTGTTTGTTTCGACTGCCCTGGCACCGCAGATGGCGTGGGGAATATAGCTGCGGAACTATATCTTCGACTTCGTCGGCCGCCAAGACCGGGATCGTGGGATTTGTCCAGAGGCGTTGCGTCAGCTCCTTCTCCAACAATGACCGGCACAGGCTCTCGGATTATGAATGGGAGGGCTGAAGACCCTGGAAATTATAGGATGAGTGGGTACGAAAGAGGGATGTGGTGTCTCAGGGGCATAGGGGACACCAGCGGAGGTCGTTCGTAGGTCTAGGGGCGATACGTCCAGGGGTTATGTGACACCTTGTATTGGTTGAATTTAACATAGGAATAACCTCTTCTTCTTCCCTAGTACAAATAGTTTCTGTCCACTATCTACTAGTCTAGTCAGACCATGGGCTCTCCTACATGTTACTATTACTCCTTCTAACCTCCTCTGCGGGAGCAGAGAAACTAGTCGGCCGCGTACACCGAAGCCTATCCGAGCCACTTAATACCCCAGAAATCGCCTGGCTCCTAACATCAGTAGCGCAAAGCCTAACCGTCTAATCGTATGATATCCTCTTCTGTGATGCTCCACTCAGCCGTCTGGTCCGACGATGGGTTGGTCACCAAGACCTTGATCCACGGCCCCCTGTTCACGTTGCGCAACCGCATCACCTCCTCGCGCAAGGATTGCACCACGGTGCAAATCCCCCCCCGCCTATCCTCCGTGCTGTTCCAGTTGGCGGCCCCGTGGATCAGTACAAACACCGTGATATCCTCGGATAATTGTTCCAGGGCGGTGGTAAAGACGGAGAATATCATTTCTAGATCTCCAGCCTCCAATTGTTTGACTACGTCAGACTGATCGTTACCCTTAGGCAGAGGGACTAGTGGGATTGGTATTATGGAGACTAGCTGTAGAGTGAGCGCTCGCATGAGTCCACTACCTCCCTGAAACGTCGCCCCGTCGGCCGTGTGCCGGCCGCAGAAGAAGGTGAGCACCTTTACGGTCGATTCCAAGGACCTGACTGATCCAAAGAGCCCGATCATGGTGCTTGTTTTGGAGAGGACCTTCTTCTGGGGGGTCTCAGGCTCGATCGAAATAAGAAAGGAAGATGTCCCGTGATCGAACCACGCGAGAAGGCCCCTCGGCATCTTTGAAAATATCTTCTTTAAAGGGGTACTGTGGTTCAAGGCCTGGGCAGCGTTTGTGTGTAGCTCGGTTAGGGCGACATCCGCTGCGTTATGGTCGGCCCTAGGGGGGACAAGGTTGTATTCCACGGCTAGCAAATGGCAGAGCTGCCATCTGTAGATAAACCCCGTCCTCGTTTGAGGGGTCTCCTCTTCAATGTCGGGATTCTGCATGGAGGTAATGTCGGGTAGTGGCGACTGCGGAGCTTTTTAGATTAGCTGGGTGTTCAAGATGGTTGTGTCACCGCGGCAGTATTAGATTTCGTCCTCGACCTTTTCTAGGAGCGGTAGATAAGTGGGCTTGCTAGGAAAGTCCTTGCTGGACAAAGTACGAGCAACGTCTGCGCTGGTGTGTGCGGTGGAGAGCCCTTATGAAGTGAGGGGCCCGACCAGACTTCAAGGAGCAATTGCGCAGCACACCTCCAGCGGATAAAGTCGTACCACCAGACTCGGATGGCGGCAAAATAAAGAAAAGAAGGGGCGGGCCAAGGCCATCTCAAGCCAAGAAAGAAAGAGATAAAGCTGAAAGACATAGCGTTTGAAGCCGCGCATGAGGCTTGCCCAGATAGGGGGACCGGCGTCACTGGTCTGCCGCCCCCGCCGTAAGGTAAGGGCTGACCCAAGCGTTCAAAGCTTTGACTAGGACTACAAACCGCTCGCGGCCAGGGACGGGAGTCTTTGTGGATGGTTCGTCATTCTCCACCTTTCACACGGGTCATTGTGGGGGGCCGCCGCCGCAGGAATCAATATCGCAACTCTATGTTGAGGTCAAAGACCGAACCCTCTCTCTTCTCGCGTGGTAAAACCGCCGAGTTCTCTGGCATTGTTCCCTCGAGCGGGATGGCTTGGCGGGGTTTGTACCGCTGCCACCTCCGCCGCTGTGTTATACTATCTATCATATACCACCTATCTACGTGGCAAGATGTTTGTACGCGCCTCGGCCGAATGACAAGGCGGCAGGAAGGCTGGAGGATTTTCTCCGTTTCACTTGGGCATGGCACAAGGCATAGCATATTTCCGGACGACTCTGGTGTTCTTCCGCAAGATTCCGGAAAGGGCTGGAAGGAAGATTTGCTTTTCTCGGGGATGGGACATCAGGTTTCCAGAAGTTCCTGTCTGTTGGGGGCCCAAGTGCGACCGTCTCCTGGGGGTGGCGACATCAAGATGCGGCTCACCCGATTGGCGGGACCGGATCTTGGTACTGGTCGGGGTGAGTCGTGGTGGTGATACTCAAAGTGTCAGTGAATGGGAGATAGTCGATAGGACAATGGGTGGTGCTCGAGAAGCCACTAGGGTGGGGGACGGGAGACGGGAGACGGGAGACGGGAGAATGGAAACTTGGGTGTCGTCGTGGTCTTCGAACGCGGTTGCGCCAAGTTGGAGGTCGCCTGAGCTGAGGGCAAGTGAAGGTTGGAAGGAGGGGCGTACCTTCCTTGTCCTGGTGACATACGTCATCGGACATGGCAGACCCCGCCTCTCCGCCCCACCTGTCCCACCCGCCCCACCCACCGATCTCGTGGCATCCAATGCCCCGATCCCCGCCAAGGCGTCCCCCGTTTCCTGTCTTTGGATATGTTCTAGGGTACACAAGCACACGTCACAAATACTCGGACCTCGTTATCGAAACTACGAGCCCACGAGATGGAACACTAGCTGCACAGGACCGGAAGATCCAAACAATTTGCCGTGAGGAAATATGAGCCAAAAAAAATACGACAATAAATCTCGAGGCTAAGGTTCGACATGACAAAGGGAGCTAGGGTTCTATTACTAGCGCCAGGCCACCTGATCCGTCGAAATCTCCCCTGGTGATCCAAAATCCAATCCGCAATTGCCTTTGAGGGGCGCCCGTCTAGCTCTAGCTATGCTCGCTTGACCGCACGCCGGGGTCAAGCGGGCAGGTCAAGCGCGAGACAAACAAAAGCTCCACCACACGCCCCGCCGGAATGGTAAGCGCGTTTGCTACACTACCCAGCATTCTTTCTCTCCTCACGCATTGACTTTATTGGCCGTTCTCCTCGCGCCACTACAGTACATACATACCTGCAGCCTGTTCCTGTCCGCGCCTCGACTCGCAGCATTTCTGGGTTTATGCACTACCACTACCGGCATTCTGCGAGGTCCCATTTGCGGACTCTGGCCTCCTGTCATGCTAGTGCTACCAAAGGAAGAAAGAACGATAAAAAAGTGCGGAGAGTAACGAAGTCGAGTCCGGGAACGACTGGTTGCGTGCCATGGACGGCGATCCCGACCCATACATACTCCGGAAATGGTATCGTCTCCGATTCGGCCGTCCATGCGCAGTGATGCTATGTTCTTGTTAATCGCTAGCCAAGTGGCGGTAATTCATACCAGGCCGGGTCGGAGAAATTGGATTTAGGACACTGAAAAAAATACTAGAAAATTGGAAGTATTACTGACAGACAGACACGGCGGTAGAGAGGGGGGGAGGGGAGAGCTGGTGATAGCGCCACCCTCCCGTTGTCGTCATCGCCAACCGACACGAGCTCCCCTCCCTCCACCCCCGGTCCTGGTCTCCCTCCTGATAGGCCAGAATATTGGTGTCCACACCCCCCTCTCGGTCCCATTCCCGCTTCCCACTGCGGCAGAAGAAGACCGAGGAATGTGTCATTCCATCCGTCATTGCGCATGCCACTAGGTTACCATGCATGAGCTCTATTCGTACGCGAGGAGGGGGGCCAGAGGCTCTCTCGGGAAGCGGGAAGAGGGTGGGAATGAACTGAGACTTTGTGTCTTGAGTCTTTGGCATATTATATCCAACAACGGCGTGACGTCCCTCTTTCCGGTCCATCTTTGCCATCCATGACCCTCTTCTTTTGAACAATAACTAGAACCCCATTCTCCATTCTAGTCGATACCCGTCCCTCCACGACTCTACTGAACAAACATTCTTTATCTCGGGCGCACCGTTCATCTCTTTCCGTTCGGTATCCTCGCCCGGATTTTTGTCCTCTACGTCATCTCCACCCTCCAAACACGAATTCAGGTTAGATCTGGGGTTCCTTTGAACTTCTTCTGACGTCCCGTCTCCTATCCAAGCGGGCCATCCTCCTTTCATCCCCAGAACAAGGGCGACAACTTAGACGGGTGACATTCCGAGAGGGGAAAAAAGGAAGAAAAGAAAATACCCAGACAAAGCCAAACACCATGGCCGACATCCGAGATAGAGATCACGTCTACGAGCGCGACCGCAGCCGCGCGGACCCCTACCTCCCGCGCCGCCTCTACCGCTCCCCCTCGCGCTCCCCCTCCCCCGACCGCCTCCGCTACGAGCGCCGCGTCCCCGCGCGCTTCCACGATGACCTCGACAGCGAGTCCAGCCGCTCCCGCCGCCTTGACGACTACCACCCTCGCCGCAGCGTCTACCACCGCGAAGACCCGCGCTTCTCCCGCCCCCCGCCGCCCCTCCCCCGCGGACGGCCCGTATCCCCGGACTACGAGCCCCGCCGCGAGCGGGAGCCGGGGGGAGACTACTTCCGAGACCGCTCCCCGTCTCCTGTGGTGCCGAGGCGACCAGCCGCCCTGAGGCGTCAGTCTTCGCTAGACACGTATGATCGGCCCCTAGGCAACGACCTCCACTTCCTACAGAGGGAAGAGTATGGCCCCCCCGCGCGCAGGGAGGACGTCCTGGCGTCGTACGGCGCCGTTCCCGTCGAGCCGCGGCCGCGGGGCGTCGAGTTCCGCGACGACGAGTCGCTGGTGCGCGGTCGGCCGTTCCCACCCCCGCTCCGGGCCGATCACGACAGGGTGAGGGAGAGAGAGATCGTGAGAGTCAGCGGGCGAAAGAGCAGGGATGGGGAGTCGGTGACGAGCAGGACGATCTCGAGGACGTCGGGGACGGGGACGAGCAGTGATTCGAGTAGTGATTCAAGCCCCAGCCGGGCCACGAGCGTGAGGAGCGAGTATCCGAAGAAGGGGAAGACGAAGATCCCTGGGAGGTTGGTTTCGAAGAGGGCGCTGATCGATCTTGGGTATCCGTTCCTGGACGAGGTGGGTTAATTCTTTTTTCTTCTTTTCGGGTTCTCTCACCTTGGAGTGATACTAACGAGTTCGAAACAGGGCAAAACGGTCATCATCCTCAAGGCACTCGGACAAGACCAGATAGACCAGGTCTTGAAAGTGAGCGAGGAGTATAAAAAAGGTAGAAGCGCCCGCCCACCTCAACTTTTGAAATTTTATTTTTCTATTTCCTTCTCAATCATTCACGGGCTAACATCCGCCCAGCCGAGCTAGAAGTCTCCGCCGCCCGCTCCTCATCCGGAAACCTCGTCGACGACCGCCGCGACGAGATTTACACCATCCCCCCTCCCCCTCCCCCAGCGGCCCCCACCAGGGACGTAGAAGTCGTCAAGGAGACTCTCGTCCGCAACGTCTCCCCCTCTTCGCGCAGCTACACCACCACCTCCTACCCGACCGGAACCTCCGTCTCCGGCTCGACCTACACCGGCGGCGGGAAGCTCGTCCTGCGGCCCCGGTCGCGGAGCCGCTCGGGGCGCGAGATCCGCTCGGAGATCAAGGCGCTCGAGGCGGAGCTCCGCGCCGAGAGGAGGCACCGGAGGCGGTCGCGGTCCGGGTCGCTGGGGCGCGAACTGGTGAGGGTCGAGAAGACGGCCGACGGGCAGCAGATCATCCTGTCCGAGGAGAGGGTGGAGAAGGTGGACGAGGGGTACAGGGGGCCGCGGATCGAGAGGGATAGAAGAGGTAGGCTTTCCTTGAGCGTGCCGAAGAGGAGATGAAAGGTGCGACTCGTCGATTTCCCCCTCTTAGCTCGGGGGTGCTAGTTTTTTTGAGCGAATTGGTGACTGACCTCGGACTTTCCTTGATAGGTCCGCCACCTGCTCTTCTGAGGGCTATGGTTAAGACCCTTACCTGAGGGGCGCTGGTAAAGTGTGTTCTGGGCTATTCTGCCCAGGCGACAATGGCGCCGGAATTGAGGGGCACTTCTTTTTTTTCTTTTCTGAACTGTTTTCTCTTACTTTATTTTTATTATTAGTATCGGGTTTGGTGTATTTTGCTCTAGGTGTGATGATGGTAGACTGCCACATATACGGAAACTTGTCGTCGGCACGCGATGTCGGCCAAATCTTTTTCTTTGTTCTCTTTTTGCTTATCGGCGCCTCTTAATAGTCGACACGATGGAACGAGAGGCATACCTCCCCGGGCGTATAACGGACGGAGTCTATTATTTTGCTTAGAGCCAGAACGTCCGAGTACGGAAATCTTGCTCCTTCGTCTTTCTTCACAAGTACACTACATTCTCTTACAAAGGTATCGTCTATTATCTCTCTTCGGGTCTTGGAGCT
Organism: Cephalotrichum gorgonifer; assembly: GCA_900312665.1. Classification (NCBI taxonomy): domain Eukaryota; kingdom Fungi; phylum Ascomycota; class Sordariomycetes; order Microascales; family Microascaceae; genus Cephalotrichum; species Cephalotrichum gorgonifer. The sequence goes on from ONZQ02000021.1 coordinate 181,766, forward strand.
GTAGGTTAGGCAGGGTTTAGACGTAGTAGCGAATGAATGAGATGACACATACAAAACAAGTGCGGAAGATGGCTGAAAACGAAAACCGAAAGAAGGAAAAAGGAACGAAATGATTGTTCTATTCGGAAGAGGCCGAACCGAAGCCTGAAATAAGCACCCCCCGAAGTTTAGCTCGTGGGGCCGGGACGCTAGTGTCGAAGAGCTCGGAAGACTTACATACAGGAGAGGCAACCACCTGTGGGTTTCAATCACGTCAATGGCGTTCTCGTGCCAGTAGACCTATTTGCAGCTAATACATTTTGAGAGCTCCTGTGTGGACGGAAGATCATGGAGCGCGTCGATGCAATGCCACTTCGGCTGGTGTCTTTCCGTAATTACCGGCTCCCGGCAACCCGAAACCGTGCCGTCACGCGTCACGTGAGCGGAGGAACGGTCTCCGGGACCCGCACCTCCCGTCCCGCCGGGTTCATCCCAAGATTGCTTCCTCCTTCCCTCTCGAGTAATGTTTTTGGTGTACCCCGGAGATGTCGGTGGATCGGTCGAGGATCCGAGGGGTGGCTTTTATGCTCTCTCCACTGAGAGAGATTCTTGTGCTAAGAAACCCAAGGAGGGAGCCATTCTCAGTGGAAGATGGGCGCGCCCCGGAACCCCAGCAACTGGGTCCCATTCGGAAAGCGGAAGACATGACCGGCCTGCCTTTTCTGTGAAATTGCCCCACTATTGGGGATTATACATAGAGTAAGGGCCAATGTCCCCGCGCGGCACTCTCCATGGGGTAAAATATGGAGGCGACGGAGCAAGATTCGCCGTTAGGCCTAGCTCGAGCATTCCGGGCTTTAGTCGCTTCCTGGTGATAATCTATATATTATTGCATGTTACTCTATTTTTCTCTTGTCCTTCCTCTTCTCAAGAGCGCAGGGGTCGTTGTATTTAGTTCGCCAATTATCCCCAGTGTAACTCACTGATAACCTGTCTCCCAAATCCACTGAAGGTAGTCCGTCGACCATTCACCATGAAGTTGACTACCGTTGCCTCGGCCCTGACCCTCGCCGCGGGGGCGATGGCCGCCAAGAGTCCCCCCAAGCATAACTCTCGAAACTGGAAAGGCTGGGAGAAGGCGAAGACCGCCTTCATCTTGTAAGTCGCCGCCGCCAAGCTCTTCGAGCTCAACTCGTGACTCTTACCCCGCTAACATACCTCCAGTGGTGACAGCTACACGCAGACAGGTATTTCAGAACCCAATCCCTGCCCCTAGTTAAGGTTTGAATCCCCACCAACCTCGTCCTCCCACACAAACAGGATTCAATGTCTCCCTCGAACAGCCCAACGCGGCCAACCCCCTCGGAAACCCAGCCTACCCGGGCTGGACCTCCTCCAACGGCCCCAACTGGGTCGGCTACCTCACGACCAAGTACAACGCCACCGCCAACCTCCGCACCTACAACCTCGCCGACGGCGGCGCCACCGTCGACTCCGACCTCGTCGCGCCCTGGAAGCCCACCGTCCGCTCCCTCGTCGACCAGGTGACAGACGGCTTCCTCCCCAACTACGGCGACCGGTCCGCCGCCCGCTGGTCCCCCGAGACGACCGTCTTCGGCATCTGGATCGGCATCAACGACGTCGGCAACTCATTCTGGAGCGGCCGGGAGTCGAACGAGGTCCTCTACGCCAAGATCTTCGACGTCTACAGGGGCCTCGTGGACGACCTGTACGGCGCCGGCGCGAGGAACTTCGTGTTCCTCAACGTCCCCGCCATCCAGAGGTCGCCGCTGACGCTGGGGCAGGGTGAGCAGGCCATCGCGCTGGAGATCGAGGCGCTGGAGCAGTTCAACGGGCTAGTGGACCAGCTCGCGGGGGACCTGAAGGCGGAGAAGAAGAAGGAGGTTAATGTGTGGGTCCACGATACCTTCAAGGCCTTTACGGAGATCTTGGACGACCCGGCGTCGCATGCCCAGACGGCAGGGTATAAGAATGTTACGGGATATTGCGAGGAGTACCAGAAGTGAGTTTTTCGATGTCCCTTATGTTCGGGAGAGCCCTGCTCTTCCTCCTTTCCACCGCCCCCGTTTTGGAAGCTCAGTTTCCGTTTCGGAAGACATCGCGAATCTCTAACTCCTTCCTTAGTGGCACACCTGAGTGGGACACCTTCATCGAGAGCTGCGGGTACGCCGTCAACGAGTACTTCTGGCTCAACAGCCTGCACCCCACATACCCCGCCCAGGAGGTCATCGCCGAAGGCGTCGCGAAGCTTCTCCGCGGGCCGCCGAACGTCGTATAGGCCGGCAGCGGGGTGTTTCAGGGGCCGTAGTGGTCGACAACGCGTCTGGGATCAGTATATACTTCTATCTGTACATATTTACTTACTGAGTTGGATACTGCTTGAGAACGATGGAGAGGAATGATCATAAAGTGACGTTACGGGCTGACCTTCCCTCGCCGGAAGACGATCTAGTGATGGAATATTACCGGCGCTGCTCCTGGCCAGCTCACTCTGTTCAAATCGCCAGACAAGGGACTAAGAGCTAACGTGGCCCAGCGTTCCGATGCATGCATCTTACTCTCTACTTTCGAATCAAGCGCTTATGCTCCTCCCACTCCAAATCCATACCTCCCCCTTAGACACACTGGTTATAGTACTGGTTTCCCGTATCGCACTTAGACCCCTCCTGTGACGAATTCTGTTAGCAACCCCACTGGAACAGGGAGATCCTCCGCGGACGCGGAAAAAAAAGGGACTTACAGCGCAGGTCGTGCACCCCGTGTACCCCTGCCCTCCACACTGCTGATACTTTGCAACCTGGCACGAGCCAGCCCCTCCAGCGCCACCCGGTAGCTCCGTCACCTCCAGCGAAGCCGTCGGCCCCTTCCCAGCCGTGCACGTCTTCTGACAGCCGCCCGAGCACCCGCTCCCCGCCGCCACCGTCGTCCCGCCCGCGACAACGGCCGGACCGGGCGCGACGTACGTCGACAGCTTCGAGTGGATATTCGCCGTCAGCCCCGGGTCGGCTCCCTTGTACGCGCCGGGGAACTTCACGCCGGCCGGAAGGGCGCCGGAGCCGCCCCCTTCGATGGTAAGCTGGTAGCACGTCATGTACAGCTGGGCCGGCTGGGTGTGCAGCGCCACGACCTCGGCGCGGAGGAGGTAGTCGCCCGCGGGCAGGTCGGCGGGGATGGGCACGTCGACCTTGCCGCAGCAGGCGTTCATGTCCTTGACGCCCCAGTGGTCGTCGTCACCCCTGTCCGAGCCTTTCGAGGTCCAGGAGTTCTGGTAGACCTTGAACCAGTCGGAGGAGCCGTCGGCCTTGGCGGCGTCGGGGACGGCGGAGAGGTAGACCATCACGGGGCCGTAGTGCTGGCCGCCTATGGCTTCGTTGTTGCAGGAGCGGTCGCCGTTTTGCTGGGAGAGTTAGTATTCGGTGTAGGGGATGGAAGGTGGAGACATGGGGGCAGAAGCAGCAAAAGAAGAGGGCAAGGCATCGACGTGGTGGCTTACCTGGTGCATCTCGACGGTCACGACGCCTCCGGCCTTGACGGGGCACTTGGCGCCCACGCCCCTCGCCCCGCCTACGTTGCAGCGAATGTCCGCGCCGCCGACGTTCGTCACGGGGTTGTTGGACATAGGAAGGCGGGCGCACTGGGAGCCGTGGGTCTTGTTAGCTTAACCGCATAGAAGGCGCGCCGCCGGGCAAGAGAAAAGGAAAGGGGTGGCACTTATCATATCGACTCCATCCACCCAGAGCTGCTGGAATGTGGCGTGAGCGGCAGCCTGGTAGGCGATGCCCAGGATGGCGAGATACGCGGACTTCATGGCGCTCGTTTCACTATTCCGGTCGGATCTAAGGGAGAGTATATCGGGGGAGACCAGAGAGAGCTTGGCTAGGGGTATGTGGGAGCAGTGGGGATATAAGAAGGGTGTGGGAGGGCACCGGCTTACAAGTTCTCACCCAGGGTTTATATCTCTTCGGTTCGGAACCTACCCGAGGCGTATACAAGCCTGGTTGGACGGCAATATTTACGGCCAAGGGAACATCACGGAGAGAGACAGAACGAAAAAAAGGCCCTCACGTTGATGATGCCAATATAAGCTATGAGATCCGGGTGGCATTCCGCGCGATATTACAAGGATACTTCGGCTCGACCTTCGCGCGACCTTCCATGGGGCGTCCGGAGGGTGTCCTGGTAAACGAACCACTAAGTGACTTTTCATATGACACGCAAAATATTCCAAGCATCGTAGCCTTGATTCGGGGAAGATTACAGGGAATCAGCAACCGGCAGATGGAAATTTCACCTCCCCCCAAACCCCAGATCTCACTCGTGTATCCTACCCCAGATTTTTCCGGGGCCGCCCTTTCCCACCCATCTAAAAAGATGTATTGAATTTTGAGCAGGATAAGTGGACACGAGACTGAGGAGAAATTCCACGGGGAGCGGTGGTTGGACATGGGCATATTAAGGTAATATACCCGGCAGAATTCGGGCGCGGAGGGAGTCAAAGCGTGACGCGACGGATTCGTGGGACGGATATAGTGAGATTAGTGAGTGTTATAGTATGGGGAATATTATGCCGCGGTCTCATTCACATATATTGGGTTGCAAAGGAGGGAACGAGACTATTTGGCCGAAACCGGGCTCACCTGGTGCAAAAACGACTTGATCGTTGTCATCGACATGACTGTGTTGGAAAATTTTATTGCAGAAGAGGAAGGTAAGAGGATCTCTCAACCTGACTAGATTCTATCCTGTCCAACTTATTTCGCCCCAGGCCTCGAAATGGAGTTGAGGTTGTCCGTCCTCACCATCCGCGCCTCCCGACGTTTCCAGCCGTGCCTCATGACGGCTGCCATCCAGACTGAAGATGCAGGTCGACGTGAGCAAATTAAAACCCAAGCGGCCAAATCTTCCCGAGCCAGCCACGGGCAAGAGATACAGAGGCAAAACGCCGTCATATGACGGCTCCCAAGATAAATAATCCATAAACCGCTCTTGGCTCATAAAACCCAAGGCCACCCACGAAACGATGTAAGCCCAGGTCCACCAATCGTGGCGGTTACTCTGGGAGAAAAAAGTCCGCAGAAGCCATGGTGGCGCAAGCAAGCGACCCATGGACGGACAAGCGAACTCACACCCACCCCCCCTCCCGTGCCTCCACACCACATGCAAATCCCTGTCCAACTGCCGACCATGCAGCAGCGCATCGGTCCGGGGAAGTCGGCAGGGTATTCCCTACCCTACTCACAATTCCCGCGTCCGAGAAACCGAAAACACAGACTCCCCTGGGAACGATCCGCGAGGACCTTGCTGGCTCCCGACGACATTAGCCCTTCTTGAAGTGAGCCTCATCGTCGAAAAGTCGTGAAATCGTCCTTTTCGTAGTATTTTCCAAGAACCAGAACGAGCCTCTCTGTCCAAACGAAGTTCCCGAGGGCGTATAACTCCCCCCCTCCCCCATAGCCCTGCGAGTTCCCCTCCATCCCCGTACATAAAGTGCGGAAACAGTGAGAAAAAGGGACGCGACGTTCAGAAGAAAGAAGTCTAGAAGCAAGAGGGCCGGCATCGGATTCCCATCTTCTCCCAGCCCTCTGCTTCTTTGCGCCAGTTGCCTGCATAGTCAGTAGTTCTCCAAAACAAAAATCCAGAGGGCCCTGGGCCCCTGTAGCCGCGGAGCTATTCCCTGCCCTGAGGAAAGGAGCGCAAGGGAGCGGATACGAATGCTCGGGAACAGCATCCGGGTCAGGGTCGGAACCTGTCACGTCAGTTTCTCTACCACCACCTACCTCCTCACGTTATTAGTAGAGCAAACCTCCTTTTCATTCAGAACACATCCTTCCACGCATGTGGCAAACCACAGAAACCCCACAAGAAGAAAAAAAAGTTGATGAATTTCTGTTCTCGAAAGAGGTGGAGAAGGGGGAAATAAAGTAATGAAAGGGAGAATGGGAAAAGGGGGGGTATCTTCCTCTCCATAACGCCCCTTGGCCCACTATCCACGCGCCGCGCCGCAACGCCGTCCCGGAAATCCCGTGCTTCTATTCCGTTTCCTGATATCATGACTAACGTCAGAATAAAATGTCACAAACCAAGTAAAAAATACGAATAAAACAAGTAAAGAAGCAGGAAGAGGTCTAGCCTCACTGTGCCCAAAAGAATCCACGAAAAAGGGACACGCTTAGTACACGTGTGGTGAGTCGTCACAGTTGCCGATAGTCTTCCCATGAAGTTGCCGAAGGTACTCTCGTTGCGCCTCAAAATTGTCGTAGTTCCCGCCAAGAATGGCCTCCAGGATACTACCGTTGGAGCGCTCCTCTGGGGATTGGGCCGAGAGCTCGGCGAGGCGCTTCTTGAGCGTTTCGAAGCCCTGGCGGAAACCGCGGGCCACTGACTCGAAGTTGTACGAGCCACCAGAGACGTCATTGTTGACGTTGTTCGGGTCGATGATGGATAGGCGGTCTAGCGCCTTGTACGGGAATGAGTTGACTTGGGACTAGAGCGGGTGTTAGCCTTGGGGGTCTCCATGGTTCCGCAGAGAGGAGGCATATTGGGGCTGGCTTACCTTTGGCACGTATCCTGGTGGGTTTAATCGGATAGCCACATCCTCGTAGTGGAACCGGTTTCCGTAGAGATCAAAGAACTCCAACAGCAGCTCCCCGAGATGATGTTCGGGTATCATGTCCCCGCTCTGTACCTGCGGCATAAGCTGAAGCATGCTCACGACAAGACATATGACGGAGAAACCCCCGATCCCACCATTTACGGGCTCGTTCAGCCCTCTCATGGAGAGATACTGCTTGATAATGGTCACTAGGATCGGCATCGCGGGATACTGCCTCCGCCAGGTCATGAACCGGTCAATAGCCTTGACACCACCGATATTCTCGAAGGATATATCAACCTTGAGGCCCGTAGTCCTATCGACGTACTTTACCAGCGGCACACGCGCCCCGGCAATCACCTGTATCGTGTCCCGGGTCGGGATATTCTCATTCTGCAGGAACGCGCGGAAGCGGTACAGAGAGCTCTTAGAACACAGCCGCTGTGTCACCCAGCCCTGTTTCAAGAGCGACTCGGAGCAGATGACGAGGTCCATGTCTGCCATCGGGAGGTATAGGCCAGACATGAAGGACCCGAAGGCCTTGACCTCGCAGCCGCGGAAGCCCAGGTTGCGCCTCAGGGCCTTGTTTAGGTTATCGACGAGTGCCTGGCGCATGGCCTGCTCGAACTTGCGGGGGCGGAAGTGCTCGTAAAAGTCGATAATTTCCTTGTGGAGCCTAAAATGGGTTAGCTAGAGCACGGAGACATCGGATTTGACCCTCTCCCCCAAAAGGGGACGAAAGACTTACCAGGCACCCATCTCCGGCGTGGCGGAATGATCGACCGTGGCCCAGGGACAAGGGTCTTGACCCGGAACCGGCAGCCACTCAGAGGATAGGTTCCCCTTGAGCGTCATATTAGACACCTTCCTCTTTATGGGACCCGGGGGAGGCGGTTTGATCTCGTCGTCAGCCGTCCGCTTGCGGGAACCAAGAGGATCCGACCGTCGGCCGTTGTCGTCCGTGTATCCACGCCGCGGGGGCCAGGCGTCGGCGTCCTTGCCGTTGTCTACGGGGCGACGTGGGGGCCAGGCGTCAGCTTCCTTAGCCTTTTCGGCTTCCCTGGCCTTCTCGGCTTCTTCCCTAGCCTTTTCCTCCTCGTCCTCGCTATCCGCGTCGAAGGAGATGAACTCGTCGAGCGCCGGCGCGGCTTTGTCCTTGGCCTCCTCGGCTTCAACTCTGGCCTTCCTGATCAGCTGCACCACGTCCGTCTTCTTCCGCTGCGTGGGGTCAGGCGGCGGCAGTGCGGTGTAGGGGTCCGGGTTCGACCACCTCGGAACGGCGTCACCGGAGTCGCCGGACTTGGGCGTCGTCGGGTTGGGCTTGGAGCGCTTGTGCGCTGGTTCGCCGTCGTCGCTGTTGTCGCTGTCGGACATGTCCATCTCATGCTCCTCGTCGTCGGACAAGTCGTCGATAGACTTGTACTTCGCCCCCTCGTCGCCGTCGCGAAGGAAGACTAGCGGGGCTGAGTCGTTGGACGCCGTGAGGATCGGGCGATCAGACGCGAGATACCTGACCCGTCCTCCTCTGCGTCCTCGGAAGCTACCCCTAGTTCGGCCCTCGAATGTTCGTGGTGGGGGGAAGGGTAGGAGGCCCGGGGGGCCGGGGACGCTGAAGGTGAAGTCGCCCTGTGGGGGTCGGTTGGGCCGGTAGCTGTCGCCGCCTTGGCCTTGGGTAGTTGGGTAGCTGCTGCCCGATCGCCTATCGCGATCGCGATCTCTATCGCTGGCCTGTCGCGGCCTGTAGCTATCCGCGTCCCGCCGTCCGGAGAGTGCGGAGAAGCCGCCGGTAGGAACAGGAGGGGGCGGAGGCGCAGGGATTGACGGAGGTGGAGGGGGGTACTGGTGGTTGTCGCTACATGACCTCGGTTGTGAAGGAGGCGGGCCGCGTTGACGGGTGTCTGGTCTGGAGGGTTTGGAAGGTGAGGCGGAACGTCTCCTGCGTGTGCGTGACTGCCCACCTGATCCGCCCCGCCTGCGGCCTCCATCTTTTGATTTGGAGGGCTCCATGGGAGGAGAACTGGAGCTGGTGGCAGGATAAGTGAAGTGAGATGCAATGCGCCTAGCTTACTAGAAGCGCAGAACCGGATGGGAATACGCCAGATGGAAATCGGGTCGCCGTGTTCTCGATGATTGAAGAGAGTTGTTTGATCGGTCGATTGCACGTCCCCGCAAGTAGCAATATATAGTACTTGGGAAGTTGAGGTAATACTCGTCGACAACCACGGAAGCGACGATCGAGTCCGCGCTGATACAAATTTTTTGAGCGGCGCGCCTGCCCTATTAAATGATGCGTGGGGGAAGGTGTGCAGCAGGCCCACCCAACTGGACTGGGAAATGGGTCAAGGTTCATGTACGAGTATTACGTCAGGTGGTGGGTATCAGGTTATGTAATCAAGAGACTGACATCAATTGTGTAATGTGGGATGTGGTACGGTCGTCATACGGGTATTGGCGGGTGAGTCCACCTTTCAACTCGTACTGTAAGTCCTCATCTAAACATTAACCCAAACCCCCCCCCCCCCCCCCACCCCCCAAAAACAGGAGAACTTGTGAGATTGTGGATATCCGAGTTAACTGAATTGTTATTCGAATCCTCTTCTCGGAGGCATTTATTCAAAAAAAAAATAAATATAAATATAAGTGTTCGAAGTAATGAAATTATGACGCTATCATATCAACCTATACGCTTTTGAGTATGACTAAATATATATAGCTTCTACTTACTAGTAGTTATAAATACCTTACCTAGTAGCTATAAGCTTATTAAGTATTTACTTAATATTCAAAATGTGGATAATACGTGTAAAAGGAGTTTAACAAGCTTATAGTCCATCCACTCGCTTTCTGAATATATAGGCTATCCATATAAAGGGGATCAACACGGTCAATGTGATAAAGCGTGTGCTTGGGGGTGGATGTCAGCGATAGCTCTGCTAATAGGTACCGACACGACTTACAGACGTCAGTGCCTAGTATAATGTTATCCACAACTTGTCGCAGTCGTTGCGTAGCACGTTTTCACCAAACTCTCGTCGAAACGTCGGTAGGTATACCACATTGTGCATCCAGGTCAGGCGCGCCTCGTGGAAAACAAGAAGCGTTCGAGCATGCTCAACCAGAAGAAACGTATCCCGGTGCTCGTTTTATGCATCGTCTGCTCGTGGAGACAGGCTTGCGGGACGACCGGCCGACTCGCCGCCGACGAATTGATCCAAGATGTTGCAGCGGCCGTGAGCCAGGAACCCTAGGGCAGCTGCTGCCTCGTTGGTCAAGCGGCTCTTGCACGCGGGGTTCGTGGCCAACAACTGCATCAACGTCTGGTTGGTTATCTCGGCAGGGCCTGGTGCGTGGGCCTGGATTCGACATTGGGGACGCAGGCCAGCGGCAGCGAGGTTCGGTGACCGGGTTAGCGGCCGCGGTGAGAGGGAGCCTCTCGGACCTTGATGCTTCAGAGAGTCCAGGGCCAAGTGGAGCTGCGAACTGCAGCCCGCGGAGACTTCCAGCGCGCGGTAGCTCGGCGGGTAACAGCCGCTACTGACTCCCTCTTACAGGAGTCCTCCTTGTCCTGTCGGGCGCACGTCGTGCAGGGAATGGTCTTGGAGCACCTTATCTTCCAGCGGACGCATGCCGTGCATGCCAGTGCGGTTCTCTCGTTATCCCTTACCAGACTCGGATCTGATATGCTGGGGTTCCGGCAGAGGGTGGCGGCGATCGAAGCTTCTAGGCACGGCCGAGATGTTGAGGACGGGTTAGGAATGGGCAGGGTGACTTCTCGTCGCTTTGGCAGCGGTGGAGGTGCATGAAGTCGGGTGATATCCTGCGTAATTCTGGGCCGAGTGTCCCGAAGGCGTCGTGCGAGGACTTCTCAAAGCCTTTGAGCCAGCCAGACTTCGGTAAGCAGTCAAATGTCAACCAAAGCATAATTCACGCGAGGTTCGGCCAAGAACAACAATTATGATATGCTACAGCACGTAAAGGTGACCCAACTCAGCATCTGTCACGCCGTTTTACTTGCCCTCTCCTGCACCCCATGCCTGAAGATGTGGCTAGAATGGCCAATCATTTACTAAACTCCCATCGGAATAAGCTGCGTAGAGCTGCAAGCCAAGGATAACATCCTCAGGGCTGTGCTGACCTTCTGCAACATCAGGCTTACTTCCTCGCCCAAAGTGAAGTCCTGTGATAACCTTAGTGCTTATGCCCTTACCAAAGTTGAGCGGCATGGACGTGATTGGTGCTATTACGGTCTGTTGAAGGAACATGACTTGCCACTCAACCGTTCACAATCGTTGCGAGAACTCGTGTATCGGAAAACACTATAAATGACAGCACTTTCCCGGTATGGTGTAGAAATCACCCACGACAACACTATCCTTCAAACATCTCCATTATATCACTACCCTAAATACCACCAAGCCAATACTCCACTAGGTTCTGCTATTAACGCCTCCAACACCCAACACAATGTGTCCAACCCAGCTCAACTCCCTCGCCATCGCCCTCCTGGCCGGCGCAACTCAGACCAGACCGCAGCCTGGACCGCCGCATCGGTAACTTCTTCGTCTTCGAGCCCCTCGGCGGCGACGTCGCCTGCGCCCCGGACGCCAAGGTCTTCAACAGCAACGAGGCCGGGGAATCCGCCATCCTCACCCAGTCCGACCAGACAGACGGCTGCCCGGCCCCTGAGCGAGGCTTCTGCGGCTGTTGGAGTGGGTGCCCGCGCAACTTTAACTTCGCCGCCGCCGGCTCGGCGCCCTTCGCCGTCGAGGTCCAGGCTGACAACGGCGACGGCACGATCCGCGTCCTTGGCGCGGCGGTCAACGGCGGGGAGTTGGTGGTCAACTGCGGCCAGGAACACGTTGATGAGCCGGTGAACGGCGACCAGGGGATCAGGCACCGCTGGATCTGGAGGTGCGAGTTTCCTTGAGCGCTGTGCGTTGTTGGGAGTGAGCTAGGACTGTGTTTCCTGCAGAGAACACAACAATCCGTACCGTAGCACCATGGCTTTCACATAACAGAGCATGGGAAAGAATTAGGATAGGGTGGAATGGAACGTGTTTGGCTGTTCTAGCTGAGGCGTTTTCTTGGCTGCTCTAATTGAATTTGTCCACTTTTCTCTATTTCTATGGGTAATTCTTGTCCTCTCCCGACACTTTGGCGAACTTCAGTCGGCCACTCCGTGGCATCAACTGGCCGCCAATGGGGATGCCCCGTGGTGGCCGTTATACCCTAGTCTTCACACCACGGTAGAGTCCTGTATTCCCCGTCCCGGTACGCAGAACCCCACCGACCCTGACATACAGGATGAGTCCATGACGATGGGTATATTGAAATAGCAAGCGTCGATCAACCGCCGTTCAATTTGGGGAAAATATGCGACTGGGCCATGGGGACGCCGTGTCGCCGGGACCCACCAGACTCCATGCTGGACAAGGGCATGCGCAAGGCTCTCGTCCTCGGCCCCGTCTCCGACATGACGAACTTCACGCTGCCCTCGGAACCCCCGAGCGGTGCCTCTTGCTCTACCGGCAACTGCACCTTCGCGCCCTATCACTCCCTAGGAATGTGCGTCCGGACCGCCAACATCACCTCCCACCCGACTGTCACCAAGTACGACAACAACACGCAGCGGGGCGACAAGCCGCTGATGGCCGACTCTACCGTCTCCGCCATCGTCCCTGGCGCGATGGTCTACGCCGCCTCACTGCCCGGCGGCTTCGAACTGGCGCACCAGGGGCCCCTGGCCGTCAACATCGACATGCTGGCGGGCAGCGACTCGTTCGGATTCTCCACCGAGGACGAGGAAGACGTGGGCCCGCTGGGCTCGCGGGTCGCGTCCCTGGTGAACACGTACACTGTCCCGCTGGCCGTCAACGAAACGTGGACCCGCCGGCCCGACCGCTCGGAAAGATCCTGGCGAGCATCAGCTCGTTCAGGCATGAGGCGCTGGAGGTCCTGTTCTACCTCTGTGTACAGAGGTACGAGACAAGCATATCCAACGGCGTCGAGAAGAGCGAGCTAGTTGGCGAGCTCGCCAGGCCCGTAGTCGGCCCGGCGACGGCGGCGGCCGGGCTTCCCTTCCTGGACATGAACCGCACCGCCTTCGTCTCCGCTGACATCCCGACATGCTACCCAAACCGACGCCTGGTGGGAGGACGTCCTCCGACTCGAGACTCCAAAAAGTCACGGCTCTCCGGAGAAGAGCGGTATCACTCCAGCGGGGGAGAGGGAGCACTTCAGCGCGAATTACCTCGCCATGGAGAGAACGGCCCAGGCCATGAAAGGACTATTGGCGGGCTACACGATCGACGTCTACGACCCTCAGCTATTTCCGAACGCAGCCTACGCCTCCGAGGGGTCCCGGGTCTTATTAACTGTCTTCGAGGACGTTCGCTATCGCCTGGATAGTTCCGCAAATGCAACGAACAGCGAGTACTACCAGATCAGACTCACAAATTTCTATCACAACATCGCCACAGCCGTATCGTCTATGTAAGTTCTCTCATGAATGATCAAAATGCAATTCCCGTATCTGTTTCCGCTACATATCATCCTACTAACAGCGTGGGTCGGGCTAGGCTGCGTGTCGGGGCACCCCAGAGATACACGCACGACGCGTTCAACGCAACGGGAGTGGGCCGGCGCGAGGTGTCCTTCGTCCACGTCACCTGGGGCTGGCTCGCCTTCCTCGCCGCGGAGCTCATCCTGGCGGCCGCGCTCATTCCATCACCGCGGTTGGGATGCATGACGGCGGAGGAGGCCAGGAGTCCAGCTCCGTGCCTCCGGACCTCAAGGACTCGTCGCTGGCGGTCCTCTCAGCGTTGAGCCCGGAGTGCCGCGAGCTGATGGGGGAGGGCATCCGACCTGTCCAGGAGCTCAAGGTGAGGTCGAGAGAGCTGCAGGTTAGGCTCGAGGGCGGTGAAATTGTGCCTGCTGGGCGGGTGAAGTGTTGGTGCCGTCACGGTGATCTTTTACTCCCAGTTAGGGAAACGGGATTGCGATTATAGCGTAAGAGATGCAAAGCGCTAGTACTGCTGTCAGCTATTTACCTAGGAGAACCCGTTTAGTCTCTTTATATACCTTAATGTCTTAACATCCTTTTCTCCTCCGTGTCTTCTTCGTGCTTGAGGGAGTTGAGACCCGGCCCGCTTTAACCTCGAAGCTGTACTAAATAGTTATCAGCCATTTTATCGCACGCAGCCCCTACAATAAGGACGGCGAAGGCGGTGAGACGGGCGTAGGAGTGGGCAAGGATGCGGAGATAGAGGACGAGGAGGAAACCTTGGAGAAGAGCAGGCTCATTTGGTAGAGGATTATGCCCACATATACACGATGGGGACCGGTTAACAATGGGCTTTGGATACAAGTCGCGCTGGGATAGACTCGGCACACACGTTCTTTCAGATTCTGTTCCTTCTCCTCGGGGTTCATAGTCCATATATGGCGGCCCATGACCGTGGCTCCACCTCCAGGACCAAGTCCGTAAGTCGGTGGCCAGTGTTCCTCGAGTTGAAACTCATAACAACTATCGGCGGGGTTTATATTGTATATCGTCGAACTGCTACTAGCGTTATTGCACGCCACATAGTTCAGTTATCTAGTGAAGTCATTATAATTGTAATTAGCTATGCACATTCTCGTGGCACCGGCTTATTGGTGAAGGATGTTCTCCCTGCCTGGACCTATTAAATTGGGCAACCCCGCCCTCCCCTTCTCTTACTCGCTGGACCCCGTCACAACTCTCTCTATCCCTTCCATACGTGACTCCTAGCCTGATATCCAAATACTTACTGACCACTTTTACTAGACAGAGATTTGGCCACAATACCCACTCGCGACGCCACATTTCCATACTGGACAACCGGTTGTGAAAGCCGAAAAGGGGCCAGCGACTTGAGATGGCACAGAGTCTTTGTCCGGCGTGCTCAGCTATCACTCTACACGAGCTGTGTTAAGACGGCGGCTACCAGCACCTACTCAATAGCCATGGTATCTTCGAGTCAGCCAAAAGGTGCGATCTATGTGATTTGATCAGGCATGCGGTGCACCAGAACGTGTCTTATGCCGCTGGGACCCGAGTACAAAGAGAGCAAAAGCTACTTAAAGATATTTCTCTGGAACCCATGGTCATGTTTGGGTCCACAGCGTCGTTGTTGCCTGGTTGCCAGTGCAGCCTAGCCAGTACAGTAGCCCTTTGAACTTGGTTGGTATCGACATCCATATTCCTATGAGAGGCGGTCAGGATATTGCTCAGCTAAGCCTTGCTGCTGATCCTTGTATCTACAGCCTTGTCTTGTTTAAATCAGTAGCTGTGTGTGTTCTAATGACCAACTAGGCAGCAAGGCGCAACGAACTGGCCATGTAGTTGGAAGGCCTCTATTCCAAGATGCATCTTCTGCCCAAGCTTTCGATGTCCTAAAGGGGTGATTTCATAGCTGTATCTCTACACATACAGCTTGCCGCTCATCTTTCGTCCCCCTAGAAACGCATCATACGAATATTATACCCCGGCTTCCCACCAGGGTAGTCGATGTTGGGCCCTCCGACGGGCGTGAAGAGCCACGGCTGAAAATCACCAGTTGTGCCCGTGCTCTCTATGCCGTGCTCAGTTGCTCAGTCATTGCTGGGGGATGCATCAAATTATCACGATAATGAAGGTGAACCTCGATCAGCACTGCAAAATGATTTGTTTCAATGATATTTCGAAGACGTTCTAGGACGCTGTTGTTATCACTCGAATGCTCGGACTCTGTTATCTGTGGATTGACAGCTTGTGTATAGTCCAAGATGATATAGAGGACTGGAGAAGAGAATCTATAAGAATAGGGAGCATCTACCAGAACGCCATCATATCATTACTATATCCTGGGCAAAAGACAGGCACGAGGGATGCTTCAAGCTGCGCTTATTCTCGGTGGTATGTGTTCGATTACCATATGCAGTGGATGGGGCGGCAATCCCTGGAGAATTCGTTTATATCAGCCTCTTTCCAGCTGTAGTGGTCAGCGACTTGGAGGGATTGCTATTAGCACAGCAAGCTTGGATTATGCAGGAGTGGAGGCTGGCTCCGCGAACCATACACTATACTGAGATGTGCTTAGTGTGGTCCTGTTGGACTATTCTCGAAGGCCAGGATAGGGAAGTCATCGTTTAGAAGACCGAGCAGAGACTTCTAGAGAGTGTTAGACGATTTGGACTTTGTAAAGGCATGTCTTCTAAGGAGCAGAAGCCGCCTGATGTGGACGGTGTGATTGGATTCTTCGCTGACTGGTGCGACCTGGTTAATATATATATCTCACGCCAGCTAACTTATGAGAGCGACAAGCCAATCGCAGTACTGGGTCTAGTGAAGGAGATCAGCCATGGAATCAATGCAGATTATGCAGTAGGAATCTTCTATGCATGAGATCAACGCTGTCCAGCTACCACACTACCCAAAACCAGTGCATACGCTGGGACCTTTAAGCTTCGGGGCTTCCTCGGACTTTCGCAAGCATAGAGGACCAATGCATGATAATCCAGCTGTTCTGGTTCGGCAAGATCGACCTGACACGGCCCACGGCCCTGTGACATTTACCGTCCTGGTCATGGACCTCTATAATAGGCGAGGTGTTATATCACATCCCTGCACAGACTGCAAGTGCAACAGCATGTCACATTTGTATCGATGGCACACCCCAGCCAGAATCGTACCTCGGAAGCAATGCGACTCTTTGTCTTGGACGCACCGATCAAGCCGCTTCGGCTAGGAAAGTACGTCGTGAAGCATACGGACATCCGCTCGAAATGGCCGATAGACAAGCCATTCTACGAGTTTCACTCCCAGTCAACTTTCATGAGTGGAGCAGCAATGGTTGCCCAGAAACCACATTGCATTGCCCACATGGATTCGAAAGCAGCGGGATGGATGTCAATCGGTAGTGGGATGCCCCCGCCTGAGCGAGAAATTTTTGCTATCTGCTTTTCAATCAACGAGAAGGATGGAGTATTTGACGGATTCAATGTCATTATCGTGGCCGGACGCGAAGACACGGGTAAAGGACCGGAGAGGCGATTTATAAGACTCGGGGTCGGTGAGATCGTAGAGGACAGGTGGTTTCACGGCGCAAGTCTCGAGAGGATCTTGCTAGTGTAGCTTCCTGTGACCGTGCCCTGGAAGAGGCTTCATGTTAGAGGGCCCGGTAAAACTCTAGGCCCGCCCCGGCTAAAACCCAGGAACTCCCCTACCGGTCTAGGGGGCTCCACCGAACTATGAGGCAACTGGGTTTGTCAGTAGCGGACTTACTGAACAACAAAGGCAACAAGGTTCGATGGTAGGAATAAGGTTCGATAGTCTGTTTCATCGTTGAGAAGTCAGACTATCGACAGGGAAACGACATATATAAGCAGGCAGATATCTGCATCTAATAGAAAGAAGGACAACCAAAAGCCTTGTCCTGGACTGCTCCCTACTACCATATTGCCTTGCCCCTGATTATCTCTGACTGAGTTCGACCTTGGAGACCCCCCTTACACTTCACCACGGAAAACATCACTTCGCTCTAGGCATCAGCGTATAACGCCAGCTTTTAGTTATTCAATTATAAGAGGCTGTTAAACGGCATGGTTCCTTGGGCGCTTCCACAGCCTGCTAGCTTCGGAACCTTCTGAGCATGAAGCCAAGAGCGAGGGCCAGGGTGACGCTGAGTTTCTGCCCCCGTGGCAGAGTCATGCGGTATGCTGCAGGCATGGGGAGCAAGAAGATCAGGAAGTTCGTCACGACATGGAACCCGATGACGACCCACATGTAGGACTCGGGGTTGCGGTGACCCTTGACCTCGGGCTCCCAAAACGCCTCGACAGGCATGCTGGCGGTAGCGGTGGAGACGAGGCCGAAGATGTTATAGATGATGACGATGGCGATCACCCTCTCACGGGACACGTTGTCACTCGCAGTACCCTCCTGCTTCCTAGATATCACCTCCCCATGAACCGCGAGAACAGCCTTCGCAGGCGCGAGGGCCGTCGGCCTACATACCAGGGGTTGTGGCCGGCGACGCGACCTGGCGGTGGTCCGTAGTGCTGCTCAAACAGAGGCACCACAAAGTCCTCGAGGATCGCATCGAGGCCAACAGCCGACCCTATCCCAGACAGCCGATAAAGATTCCCCGCGCCGATAGACCTAGCCAGCCGCGCGCCCCTGTCATCACCCGGGCCGTCCGGTCCCGGCCCCTGTAAGCCGAGCACGGCCGTCATTATCGAGCGGAAGGCGTGTCTCGAGGCCCGATTCGAGTCCATCGCCCTGTAGAAGTCCTCGAGGAAGCGGTAGGTCTGAGGTACGTCCTCGCGGAAGGCAAGGAGAAGTGCGTCGCACCCGCGCAGAGCCTCCAGGGGTTCCGGCTTCGCCCCACTCGTAGGAACCGGCGGCCAGTGATCCAGTACATCCACGATAACGAGGAAAGGTATTTCTCGAATGATTAGGATCTTCTGGCGACTGTCTGGACCCTCCGCGAAAGTGCTATCGCCCCACTGCAAGTCCGTTAGTACTTATAGATGCCGACACATAAGATTCAAAAGGGGGTACTCACTCCCTCCATTAGCGAGCTGCGCACGTATGGCGACTCGGCCACAATCCGCACACGGGCGATGTGCAGCTCGTTCCAGCCTCCTCATTCCATATTGGGCGCTAGGAATCGACAGAGAGGGAAGATAAAGAGGGAGGAGGAATGGCGCGATGGGAAGTGTACGTCGGGCCAGAAGCGATGGCTGCTCGGTTCAGGATAAGCGTACGACGCCCGCGACGGTACGCAAGGCTCGACTCTTATCTCAACCCCGCACCGGGATCGTCGGGTGGACAGGAGAGCCGCTGTCCCTATAATTAGTTCGGGCCAGGCCGTGCTGGCCCATTGGAGGGTAACCCAAGACTTTTATTGTCTTGGCTTTCTGCAACTGTCTTGGCTTCCGGAGGAAAGCTACCCCGAATAATCCTAGTCTTATTCCGCGTCTCAACACAGTGACCCGCCGTCATTAGATGGAAGGGGAGTCTATTGTACCTGAGATTCCACTCTATCACTGATTCAAACTCACTGCGTCCAGCCATATTATACTAAGATATACACGAAGGAAAAGACCTCTCAAGGAAATGCGTGTTGTATAGTCATTCGGTTGTACCGCCCTGTAAATGCACGACAGCTATACTCTCGCGAATATTTTCCGGTTCATCATCAAAAGGACAGCCAGAATCAGACCCGCACTCGCGAGCGTCAGAGAGCCCGCATAGAAAAACGCGGGCCTGTACGCTCCCGCCCCTCCCTCGGCGCCGCCGTATGCCTCTAAGAGGTATCCGGCGATAGGCGCTCCCTGTTCAATTATCAGCACCGATGGAGTTGAGTTGGGAGGTAGACATTATATCCATTTCGCTGTATTCCTCGTCGCCCTTTGGAAGAACTCCTCGGGGTATCACTCACCATAAAATAGCCAAAAGTCCACGAGCTTATCAACATGGACATGACAATCGTAAGCTGTCCATCTCCAAAGACCGCCCCCACGACGACCGGCATGAGGCTGAGAAAGCCCCCGGAACTCATCCCAATCCCATTGGGTATGGAGAAGAACACCAGCAAGCCCAGTGATATAGCAAACGGCCAGAGCGCAATCGCGGTGAGGCCGATGACGACGAGAGAGAGGAGCATGCTGTTCACCGGCCGAAGAGGGCGTCCGCCCCGAAGCCCATGCCGATGCGGCCCATCGCGGAGGCGATGCTCCAGCAGGCAACGAGGGCGGCGCCAGTCTGCTTCGAGAGGCCGACGGACGAGACGTAGAGGGGCAGCAGGAACGGGGGCACGAACAGCGGGAAGGTCGCGATCGCCCCCATCACAAGCATGAGGAGGAACTTGAGGCTCTGGAAGAGACGCCTACGTACTCTCCCGTCAGCTAAGGCCGCCTATTGTATTATTACGAGGGGGCTAGGAGAGGAAGCTCA
This sequence comes from Cephalotrichum gorgonifer, assembly GCA_900312665.1. Classification (NCBI taxonomy): domain Eukaryota; kingdom Fungi; phylum Ascomycota; class Sordariomycetes; order Microascales; family Microascaceae; genus Cephalotrichum; species Cephalotrichum gorgonifer. The sequence goes on from ONZQ02000021.1 coordinate 201,319, forward strand.
CCCTTGCACGCGCGACACGGCGCGCCCTTGTCCGGGAGGCACCTTGAGAAACCAGGCCACCGGAAGGCAGATCGCCCACGCCGACACCACCATGACCTTCATGGCTGTCTCCAGCCCCAGGGAGTCGATAAGCTTCTCCAAGACGACCGCGATCAAGGCGGAGCCAATGCCGGCGCCGGCGTAGACGGGCCCCCTCGCCAGCCCCCTCTTCCTCTTGAACCACAGCGACGGAACCGTGGCCGCAGTCTGTCATGAATCCGCAAGTCAGACCCCGCCTCCAAACGGCGACGCGAGAGGCCAGTTAGCCCGCATTTACTATGAATAGAAAGGCAGCCCCAACACCAAACACAGCGCCCCAGGTGATGAACAGGGCCGGCACCGACTTCGTCGACCAGCCGGCCGTGAACTCCCCGAGACCCAGCAGGAAGCTCCCCGTGACGGCGGTCGTCCGGTGCCCGACCCGCCCGATGACGTGCGTCACGATCATGCCGGTGAGCGGGGCGATGGCGGCGGCGAGCGAGCCCACGAACGAGAGGGTCGAGACGCTGGCGAGGCGCGCCTCGACGAGGTGCAGCTGCACGATGCCGTAGGAGTAGACCAGGCCCAGGTACACAAAGAAGAGGGCGGAGCCGGCCGAAACGACGAGCCAGCCCTCCATCTTGCTCCAGTGGTCTCCTGCGCTGTTCTGGCGGTTGGGGGCTGGGCCTCTTTCTAAGTGTGGGAGAGTGTGCTGGGAGTGGTCGCTGCTGTTTCTGCGGCCTAGCCGGTCGAGCTGGATTGCGTTTCCGCTGCGGAGGGAGGCCGCTGGGGGCCGCACAGCCGTGATAGTCTGTGTTGAACTCATTCTCCGGGGAAGGTATGCACTTCTCTCGTCGTCAACAATTTGTTCTGAAGCTCGCTCCAGTGGATCCACCTGCCAGCAGACCCTTTCGGCCCTACGAAACATGAAAATCCTTAGCAACATCCGAAGGTTCAAATCGTTCACCCGATAACCTCCCATGTTTCGCCTGCCATGTTAGCCAAAGCGGGTCGTCACGGCTCACGAGCTGACCTCGGGACTCAACATTGAGTCTGAACCTCGCAGAAGACTGCACTCCACGTATTTACACGGGGTAGGGAGATGTCGGTTTAGTCTCCGAGAACGTGGGTAGTTGATTATTCACACAGAAGCCATCTAGCCTCCCGCTGCGGCAAACCAGTCTCTAACCGTACCTAGTCCCAGCAGCGCGATTCCCTGGCCACCCTGCCGCCTTCGTTGGACGAACTTAGCAGATGCTAGCCGTGTACTTGGTGATCTCCGTCCTCCGGCCTTGGTCGCTCGACTCCACGGTCCACATGCCCACGAACGGCTCCCCGTTGGCGCACGCGTCGAGGATGTAGTTGATGTCGCTGATCGCGTCCGAGTTCTTGAGCGTGATTTCCTTCTCGTTCTACCGAAATTTTGTCCGTTAGAAGAGAAAGACCTGGAAGACGCTTTCCAGCTTTGCTTTCTTCCTCACCTTGGGGTAGATTATTGCGTGGCATTCGGTCTCGCAGCCCAGGCTGTACGAGCCGCCCGAGATAGTGAACTCGTAGTCCGGGTCCGCGGAGAGCTTGTCGACGACGGCCACGCAGGCTGCGCGATCGTTCACCGACTCGCCCTCATCGACATAGCAAGCAGCCTGGTATCCCGTCAGCGGAAGTCTACTTTCATGTTAAATAATTCGGCGCGAACTTACCCCAGGTCTACGCTTCTCGGGCGTGGCGGCAGCCTGTAGCGAACACCGAGGTGAGCTTGGAGAACATTGCCCGAACTGGGGGTGGGGCTTGGTTGGGCGGGGGTTCAACGGACAAGGCCGAGCAGAGCGGTGACGACGGAGATGGACTTCATTGTGGGATGGTGCTTTTCTGCAATGGATGAAGCAGACTGCGCAATGCAAGATTCAACTCTTTCCATTCGGCGGATCTCGACTGCCATTTAACCCAAGGCAACGGAGATGAGTCTCCACGCGTCCTTTTTCCAAACTTAGACTCAACTAACTGCCCTGCCCCAATGCGCTCCACATAGTGAAATCCTTCGTGTCGTTCCTGCCAGCATCCGTCGAGTGATCGCCTAGGGAGCCTAGCCTACGAACTCCTATCCCCGTGTGATAGGCCGGATCGGACTCCGCCCTACTGGAAGTCCCAATCCATGTGGAGCGCCTGATGTTAATCCCTCGCGGCCTTCCATCACGGCTGACCCCAGTTCAGGGGTGAGAGACAGCCGGGAGATGAGAAACAAGCGAAAAAAAAACAGGCAAAAAAAGCGCACTTTGATGACATTGATGGCAGGTCCTCGCCGGAGCGGGAGCCGAGGTCATCCGGGGGCGCTGCAACTCCGACAACCCGGCGACAGTGTGTGGTTTCGAGCGCGGCGGTTACCGCAGCTTCTCCAACCGCAAGGAATACCTAAGCGACTCGATTGACAGGTTTCGGTGAACTGCTCGGCGATGAGCCGTTCCTGCTTGTCTACGACATAATCCTCGGCGCCGACGAGCACCAGCAGTCCTCGTGAGAAACCGATAGGATAGGGGTATATGATAGGGCACTGCCCACTTGGTGTCAACCAGATTTAATCACTCTCCTTAAATTTCTAGATTAGAGCCTGAACGGAGCCTGAGCGAGCCTGAGAAGGGTGGTGTGGGCAACCGGGCATTGGCTAGTCAGGGTGTGCCGATCCTCCAAGCGATCAATCTACACTTCTCCACGAGGCGGACCGAGGATTTCTAATTCCTTTCCGCCGTTTCTGAACCGAAACACGTCCGTAGCATGAGCCCATCCTCTTGTCGAGAGCAGGGCTGTAAGCCGATTGGTGGACAGCTCTCGTCCAGGTCGGTACTCATGATGGAATGTTCCCCTCCTTGTCCAGACAAACAGCGAGCTTTGGATCAGGCGCGGACTCTCACTATACTCGTGCTGGGAAGAGAATGAGTGGAGTTACGGTAATCATACGGTGGAAGGCATCGTCTAAATACTGGGCGTACGTGGTATGGAGATCCTGACGGTTTTGTTCAACTAAATACAGTCAATGCTAAGGACCAGCTTGATGATATTCCTGCTCAGCAACCGCAGTGGCGACTTGGCGCTCAATTCCCGAACCACAGGTTGCTGGAACTATAAGCACCTGAGAATATAGTGTGGTCCACGATATGGAATTACCGGTTTCACGAGCTTCGTAGCAACCAGGAGCATATTCACCAACACTACCTTGTTCTGGCAGCTCCTATATTCCCAACTCTTCCATAATCAAGGCCGAACACTTGTCCGTCCGCGACAGCGATGTCAGCCCCTATAAGACCTTGCCTTTATTGCAGTGCAGAGTTGGTAGCGTGGGACACACGGGCCACATAACTCAGATACGGGCTATTGCCTCGTCTGTGCATGTCGACTTCTCCGTCGGCCTGGAATAGCGCGTCCCTGTGCTTCTTGACCCTAGTGTTAGAAATGGCCTGCGGGTTGTAAATATATACCTATCTTGGCGGCCCTACCGTCAAGTACCTGAATCTGTTGGCCCCGTTCCTTCTATTTCTGGAAGCCCTCCATCCCACTTGAGTCGACGCACTGGGGGTTCACTGAAAGCTAGGCCGGGAAACGGTCGTTTCGTTCCCTGGTGTCACGTGTCGGCGCATCCCGTCGCGAGGGACACAAACACCAATAGCGCTGCTTCAAGCAACACCGTTGCCCTGACGGTTGGTTACGGATCACTGCGAAGTTGCAGTGGTCTAGCGAAGACGTGCTCAGTTAAATTCCTTGGCACTCCGTTTGAAGAACCGTAACGCAGCCTGGCCTCGACTGCTTCCCCGCACTACTTCTCGCCAATGAAGGCAGGCTGTCCCAGCCTGCCTACCGATAGGCGTCACCACTGGGCTACGAGGCGTTAGCAAACTGCTCTGCGGAGTAGCAATTGCGGCCCAAAGTTCGACCCGGTGCGATCCCCACTGAGCCTTTCGATCATTGTGGCCGAAAGGACCCATCTCCCCAGTAACCCATCAAGCCAGGCCCCACGCACTCTACCTAAAACTACCACCATGGCGACTCCAAACAGCCCCCCGGCTGACAGGAACGAATTCCAAGTCGCTATAGTTTGTGCGTTACCGCTCGAATACGATGCTCTGTCACTTCTCATCGACCGTTATTGGGATGAGAACGGTGATAGGTATGGAAGGGCTCCCGGAGATGAGAATACGTACACAACTGGGCGTATTGGCAACTTCGATATCGTCGTGGTGCTGCTTCCAGGTATGGGGAAAGTTAGTGCAGCTGGGGCAACAGCTGGCCTGCGGTCCAGCTTCCCAGGGTTAAGGCTCGTGCTGCTGATCGGGGTTTGCGGCGGCGTGCCACGCCCAGGGACGGACAACGAGATGCTCCTTGGTGATGTCGTCATCAGCAAGACGGTCGTTCAGTATGACCTCGGGAGACTATACCCGAACGATTTTGCGGCGAAGGACACCATAGAGCATACGCTTGGTAGGCCGACGAAGAATATCCGGAATATGGTGTCCATACTGGAGACCCGTCGTGCGCGCGAGCGACTTGAGAACTTAGCGGCTCGTTACCTCGAGCAAATCCAGGCCAGATCCGCAGAAAAGCTGCGTGGAGCAAACTACCAGTACCCCGGGGCTGGGGCCGACTTGTTATTTAAAGCTAGCTACCGCCATAAGCACCAACATCTTTCAGCGCAATGCATCTGTGCGGAATGCTATGAAAGCTCCGCCCCTGTTTGCCAGGGTGCTCTTAAGGCGCCCTGCGATGAGCTTGGATGCGACGACCGGTACGTCGTGGAACGGGATCGTGTTGAGAGGAAACGAAAACTAGAGCGCCAAGGCAGATGGAAGGAAGCACAAACTCCGTCGATATTCGTCGGGCGCATCGGATCTGGCGACACCGTGCTTATGTCTGGAGAGGACCGAGACAGGATTGCTACACGCCACGATCTCCTGGCATTCGAGATGGAAAGTGCCGGGGCCTGGGACGAGGTCCCTTGCATTGTGATCAAGGGTGTCTGTGACTACGCCGACAGTCATAAGAACAAGAGATGGCAAGACTTTGCCGCTGCGACTGCCGCATCAATTACAAAGGCGTTACTGGAATGCTATGTCCATACGGACCGGCCGTCAATAGCATGTCCTAGCACCGTCGCACCTGGTGGCGCCTCACCGCGAAGTCGATCAGCGCTGATCAATGGTGGCAAAGATCGCTCCCCTCGTTACGAGGACGACGATGGAGGCCACAGAGAAACAGGGAGAGCACGCAAAAGCATCATCTGCTATAAGTGTGCGTCCATCACCCGATCGCAGTGTACCGTTGCTGACTGTAGCCGCTAGGCGGAGAACGAGGCCATTTTGCGAATGAGCCCCATTGCAACATATGTAGGCTATCGACCTGATCAACTTTGCTCCTACTTACTTTAAGTGATGCAGGCCACGGCATATACGGCCATTGGGCAGACGATGTCCATTGCTACTCGTGTAAGTCGCTGGTTGAGCCCCTGCGGACTCCAAACATGCTGATATCCAGTGCGACAGGCGGAAAATATGGACACTACGCCAACGAAGTTCACTGCTACTCGTGTAAGCTCTGGTTGACCCCCCGCGGGCTCCAAGTAAGCTAATATCCAGTATGACAGGCAGGGAGCATGGGCATTTTGCCAATGATTGCGATCGGTGTAAGTCTTCCATTGAGTTGGGGTTCTCATTCGTTACTAACGTTAGTGGGCACGAAGAGGCCGCCGCTGAGGCAATATCGTTATGGGATTGTCCGTCCTGAAAGTGTGCCCCCGAATTGGATATTGGATGCTATGCTGTATATCAAACGAAGGACTAGCTACAAGCTAAAAACCTACGGTGGCTACATAAGTTTGTATAAGGAAGTGATAAAGAGTGTCAACCAAGCATAAGTGACCGCGAACTGGATGCAAGCTATCACCACCAATATTCTCACCACGTCACCTTGTCGGCGATCGCAACCGGTATATTTGTGATCTGCCAAGGTAGACCATATTAGAAAGCGCTGTAGTATTGCAACCACCCTATGTAGCCACGTAACCGCTGTATGGATATGACCATTTGCTAATGCGGTGTCAATGTCGTGGATGCGAAGCGCAGCAAGGTACCCCTAGAGCCACGTCACAGGATATCCCCTTGATTGATAAAATCCTGATCCAAAGGCTCCTATAATGGCAGATTTATTCTTCCGGAAATGGCAGCATTAGATCATCTTAAATACAAGGCTCCGGCGCCGCACCGGTTATCCCGGATTACTAGTGCTCGGCGGAAGGACTGCCTCCCACTTCAAACCTAGATAACAACAACCTTAATACAACAAGTTTTTTCACATGTGCACAAACACCTGCCTACGCTAGCCATTGCCTAACTACACCGATTCAAAACCTAACAACTTGCTGTTATTGAATAGAGAACGGCTACTTTTGGCTCTGAAATTGCATCTCACAAGCCCATCCGCAGCCTTGACATTTCGTGATCAGGCGTATCAACTATTGTAACTTGGATAGACCCTCGCTCTCTGCTCCTGCCATATCCCTAAGTAATCTCTGCATTTATCCTTTGTTCTATGCCATGTCCGATTCCACCCCAGCCTCGAGCAGCAGCTTGACTATAGAATCGCAGTTAAGCTCGGTGGCCCATGATAATGCTGTCCGGCCTTCGCCGTCTCTCCAGTTAACGTCAGCGTGTCCGGCCAGCAACAACTTGACGACGTGCTCGTTAAAGCGACACACGACTGCATGCGAAAGAGGTGTTCGATCATCGTTGTCCTTCGAGTCAACCTCGGCATTGTGTTCGAGGAGGAGCCTGACAACTGCTTCAGAAGCACGACAGCCTGCTACGCCATAAGATAATGGCGTTCGGCCGTTATTGTCCTTCGAGTCAACCTCGGCATTGTTTTCGAGGAGGAGTTTAACAACGGCCTCGCAACCATAACCACTAGCTGAGCTATGAGATAATGGCGTTCGGCCGTTGTCGTCCTTGGAGTCTGTCTTAGCGCCGCTTTTCAGTAGCACTTCGACAGTTCTAAGGCTATTTCTCCTGGCATAGCTAAGTGGAGTCCGTCCTCGCTTGTCCCCGGATTCCACTTCGACACCTTCGGCTAGTAGTAGCTCGACGATAGTGTCGTGGCCTTTTTCTGTGGAGTACGACAATGGCGTACGTCCATCTCCGTCTCCCAGGTCGGCTTGGGCACCAGTTTTAAGAAGCTCCCGAACAACATCCTCATGCCCTCCCATTGCAGCCCACAACAGCGGCGTGCGACCTTGCTGATCCCGGGAGTTGGCATCAAGGCCTCTGGAGAGCAGTGACCCGACGATGACGCCATGTCCTTCTTTGGCGGCCAACGAGAGTGAGTTTTGACCGCTATCATTAGGACTAGAAGTCTTGACGCCCGGTACAGTGAGCAGGAGCTCAACAACAGCTTCTCTTCCTTGACTGGCCGCCCACAATAGTGGCGTCCAGCCATCTTTATCCATTGAATTGACATCGGCTTCCCTGTCGAGTAGTAGCTGGACGACTGCCTCTTGGCCAGCTTCGGCGGCCCATGAGAGTGGTGTCCTGCCCACAGCTCCACCTGAAGCATTCGCAGACTCAATAGCTACCCCGGACTCGTTCCCAACCCACAATATCGGTGCGAGGTAAGGCAAATAATTGCCAGTTGACCTTGAGTCGACGTCGACTTCTCCTGTTTCCAGAAGTAGCTGTACTACCGCTCTTTGTCCATTCTCGGCTGCCCACGATAAGGGCGTCCGACCAGGGAGATATGGACCCGTAGACTTTGAGTCGGGATCGACCTTACCGGTATCGAGAAGCTGTTGCACGACTGAGATGAAGCCCTTTTCGGCAGCGAATGACAGAGGTGTTCTCCCTCTGGCGAATTTACCAGTGACTTTCGAGTCGGAATCAGCCTTGCCCGTCGCCAAGAGCAGCTCGACGATGGCTCCATGACCTTTACTGGCGGCGTAGGACAGCGGCGTAAACCCAAGCTCATCTTTCAGGTCAACTTCCACCAGGTCAGTCTCAAGCAGTAGCTGCACAATTTTTTCGTTTCCGGCTTCAGCAGCCCATGATAGCGGTGTTCGAGAAGAGGGTATGCCACCAACGAACCACGGGTCCTCTGCTCCATACCTACATGTCAGCTTCAGTGGCCCGCAAATTTCACGAGCTTATAGCGTCCGCACCTTCATATGGGTCAATCGTTCTGGAGTCGTACGGATTAATCGTTCTCGAGTCGGCATCAACTTCCTCTGTTGCTAGCAGTATCTCCACGGCTGCCAAATGACTATTGGCAGCAGCCCAAGCCAGTGGCGTTCGCCCATATTCGTCCCTTGAGTTGGGATCAACTTTACCAGTTGCAAGTAGCAATTTCATAACGGCTTCATGCCCGTTCATGGCAGCCCATGCGAGTGGCGTTAGACCGCGGTCGCCTGACATGTCGGCATCAACGCTGTCCGTCTCAAGCAGCATCTTGACGACACTATTATGTCCATTCGAGACAGAATAGTAAAACGGTGTTCGGCCATTTCCGTCTTCCACATTACAACACTCGTCATTGAGAAACATCTCCACGGCGTAGTCCACCCCAAAGTAAGCCGCTTGGTGCACTCCCCTAAATTGGGCTGGAAAACCTGCGCAATAACCACGGTCCGCTACTCTTCTTAGACGGTTGACAAATAATGCTTGGCTGGATGCTTCGACCTTGGCGTTGGACCGTAGAAACTTAACGACTTGTTCGCAAGGAACCTGGGCCTTTAGGGCATGGAATCCCCAATTTTGTGCTGCGTATTCGAAAAGCGGGTTCTCTTGCAGCCTTTTCTCATACTCCTCGTCCGTTTTGCATGGTCCACCGAGGAACACCTCGAATGAGAGGTATGCACAGCAGATGGTGGTGATGTCGACCTCGGCACATGGAAACCATTGTTTCCATGTCCGCAGAAAGTATTCCTGCGTTGTGTAGTGTACTAGTCGGATGACATTGCTCTCCTTATCTACCGTGACCAAACCGGCACAAGACGAGACCATATCAATGACATCTGGACGATTTTCCTGGTCAAGCGCGGCTTGACCAGCTTCCACAGCGAGCGCGTGCCGCAATTCCGTGGCAGTCAGTTGTCGTCTTGTTCGGGTAATCCATGATATAACCTGCTTAGCGAGGTCTGCTTGATCGCAGACTTGGCCTTCGATTCGCTTCATGGCATCGTTATATGCACAGTCGTAAGCTTCAGAGCCAGTCGGTAGCTCTGCCAGGGCGATCCGAAGTGCTTTAACAGACCTCTTCCCAACTAAACTTTCTAGGTGAAGCCGTGCAAGTAAGAACCTAGATATGATCAGCGCGTCGTCTTTAGGCTCTCGCAGGTCGCTTACATTCCGTCAACAGTGTTAACAATTGCAGTCTTGACTTCTTCTTGCAAATCTGGACTGCGGTGGACGAAGGACGGTAGGTGCGATATGTTGTCGTCTAAAAATAGACGGACGTCGCGCTCGCTGGCTTGAATCTCTAGTGTCATACTTGTTTCAAAAACTCCTATAATGCCAGGTATATGTCTCGATGTTACGAAGAGGTTGACACCACACTCGGCTTGAAACTTCATGATCTCCGATAGGAAGTTGTCGCGGTGGCCGCTAGTCACTCGATGTTCATCTAGTGCATCAATAACAATGAAGACTCTGGAATAGAGACGGGCCATAGAGTAGAGGGTTGTGATGACTTCTTCATATTTCGGTTGTGTCTGATGGCACCTGTGTCTCTCGTAGAGCGATTTTAGAGAGTCTGGCAGGTTCGAGTGGTCCTGAGCCAGTTGCCTCAGCAAGCTCGCGAAAAGGTTGCCCGGAGTCTGCTCGTCTTGCCGCCGGAACTCGCAATAAATGAACGCGACCCCAATACTACTATCGTTTCGGAAACGGTCGAGGAGTTCTTCAATCACAATTGACGTGAGGATCGTCTTTCCGGCGCCAGGAATGCCTGGGCAGAATAACGTCTCCTTCTCATTCTCCAACCAGGTCTTGAATTTGGTGCACTCGAGAAGCCATCGGCCAGTGCCTGGCTGTCTGAGACTCAAGACGTCGTTATGGCGCGTAGCGTGGTTCTCCGACGTCAGCCGACTAAGCCAACTAAGAAAGGCCAAGCGTTCTTCATGCCGGTCTCGTTCGTCATGCCGGCGCGATATTCTATCCAAGACATCATATAAACCTGCTTCCGAGCTTTGAATAGCTGCCCGATCATGCTGCAGCTGAGACAGCAGCGTCCTCAGCTGCCGGTTGTTCTCGGTAGAGGTTTTCTTGATTTCTTGGAGTAGTCGCCGGGAGTTGTTTGCCAGAGCCAGCTCCAGTAGGGACTTTTCGCGCTGCATCATTTCGAAAATCTCTTTGATCTCTTCCTCATTGAAGGGCCATTTCAGGCTGGCGTAGGATTTTCCCATCCCGTCCTGGGGTTGGAGCCTTTCTTTGACATTGCTCAAGGCAACCCGAAGTCGACCTAGTGGTGCCCCTGGGGCTTCAAGGGCTTCAATGGTAGTTGACCATGCCCGACCTTCTTCTGAATCATCGGCCTCATCCTTAAGCTGTTGCAGAATACTCTCGCACGCTCTCAATTCCTCGCGAAGGGTCTTTCTCTGCTTTTTCGCACCCTTAGCCGAGGTGATATATTTAACGACTTCGGAAGATAGTTGGAGGACAGCAATGATGCCTGCTGTTATGCTAAGTGGATCCATCTCGAAAGTTCTCCACCAAGCCTAACGTGTTGCGGGGTAAGGCGGGGAGCCGTCTGCTAGACAGAGCACTCAGGCCCGTGTCGAAGCCCACATCGATGAACTTGGTATCTATATGGAATAATGCTTAGGACGAGCGTGCTGGAGGCACAATTTTGACGGCGCAGCAGCTTGCCTCGCAAGGCGGAATGTCGCAGGGGAGGCAACGGACGCCTGGTGCCGCCGACCCCCGCCAGCCCCTTGCCAGCTTGGTTGTTGTCAGGTCACGTGTCGCAAATTTGTAATCACGTGATAACCCAATGAGACCCCGTTTTCCTATCGGATGACAGCTGGTATTATGGCAGCAACGCCACACTGTGGCTGATATGCGGGGTAGTCACGTAATCAGGAGATCATATTATCGTGTGTTGGATTGGCCGGAAACCCGACCTCTCAGTCTATTCAAGTCACAATGGTGTGTGGGTTGCCAAACTCTATATAACTATCCCGGGGAATCGATAGACCCACATGTCGGAAACCGCATACCTCTTTGCAGGGGTTTGCGACACGCTTACATGGGTTCCCTCAGCTTGTTACATAGCCCGTCTCATATCCTTGTAAGCCCCATGGCCCATTCTAACATCGTGAGACCAGGCGGACTAGTTAGAGGCGAATCAACACGATAGTACCAAACCATATTACTGAGTAGGTGTGATGTGGTGTGGCAGGACTCGCGCATCTTCTCCCTTGTTTCTTTGCCAGCCGGCCGGCCCGGAGCCAAGCCCCAAGTCGGGGGTCGGCCCCAGCCAGCACGCTATCGTATTTAGATCGGGCGAGCCCCAGTGATAAAACCTTCTAGTAGAGAAGACTGTTTCCCCCCCGATCAGAGAACCCACAACATGTGAGGTTCGAGGGACAATTGTGTGTGATATGAACTGAACATATTGACCTGCTGCCCGCGCGGGCCAATTTTTCGACGGGACACTCCTGAAGCTAGAAATTGGACCAAGACAATTCAGACTAGCCGCTGCGTTGAGCTCAGTTCTGTGGGCTTCTCGAAGCCTGATCAGAGAACCACTGCGGTTTGAGAGGCTCTGTGCCCAACCTCCTAGAGATATCGCGGCGTTCAATATACGCGGTGGCATCCACGTTGTATAAGTTCGACTTATACGTGGCGCTGTGAGGACGAACTAGTCGTGCGGTCTGGCTACACCGCGCTCACTCATTTCCTCAGATACAGCCGGGAGCTATGCAGGGGTAATCCAAGCACTCCTTTCCCTGTTAATAGAATCAGTCCTTTCGTTTAATCCGTCTCTTTACGCTTCATTTATATGTTACATGGATAAACCGGATCTAGGCCGGCTAAGGCTATTGTTAATCGATTGCATAATCTGTCTACTGTTAATCCTGGGCCTGCCCTCCCTTCCGTAAAACATTCTGTTATTCACGTGCATGAAATTCTGAGCCTGACAGGTCAGATATAGTCCGGTTTGCGTGAGGAAGACACGGAATATTAGCATCTGCTGATGGGCAGCTTATAACCTATTCGGACGACCGGTCAGAGATTCCCGCTACCTCTTAACCCCTTTAGATAGTCCGGACGTACGGAGCGAATTGCTCCGGCTGCATATCATAGGAGCGGGGAGAAATGGTGAGAAAGGTGGTGAGGATGTAGTGCCAGGTTATGGGACATGCCTGAATTCCCACTTTGCCCCTCCTTCTCCTCCCTAGTTGCGTTCGCTCTGCTGTTACTCGGATCTGGCGGCAGATGTTAGCCTGCTTCTTTGCCGGAGACAAGGAAGGGCGTATATCGGCAGAGGTCAGGGATATGTAACGAAATACCCAGGAATCATCAAAACCCGTTATGTCGTACCCTTGACTTGTTCAGGAGAACACCCGATAAATCGAGTCCTGTGGAACTACATATAGTAATGAACAGCATGCCTCCAACACTTTGGAGAAAATAGAGAGAAAAGAAATTCCGTTTAAAGAGAAGATGCGAGCCGAAAAGCGTATCGTGAGAGGCTAGGTAAGGGAGGCAAACGAAAGGGGTAAAGGGGGTATAGGGGGTGGTGGTGTTATATAAACAACTAGGATGAAAACGGTACGTGGACGGAAACGTAACAGGATAGGATTAAGTAAAAACAGAAGCGAGGTAGGGACGGTTAACATACAGTCCGGTTATGCCGTAGAATCCGGAAAACGCAGGGGCGAGGCGATGGGGTGGGGGCGGCAAGGCTGCAGAGGCGGGTGAGGCTGGGGGGGTTGGGGGCGGAATTTGATCCGACTGTTGTGAATATCCCTGAGTCCACGCACAACCAACCGCGTGTAGACCACTGATACAACATGAAGCTACTTCTTATTTAGCTCCCACAATTACCCTTTTTGTCAGCATCTCCGCCTGCCTCGAGAAGGAGCTGGACAACCTTATTGTTATCATTCCCAAAAGATACAGAAGGAGCCTTTTGCTATTTAATACATCTCCCTTCGCATCGAGATCGGTGCCAGTGCCAAGATGGTGCTGTGCCACGATACTTAACCCAACAGATGGCGAAACAACCAATGGTACGATGTGGATCACTATGATCTTATTGGTAAGAACTTTATATCTTTCAAACCATACTTAGGTGACCGGAGTATATGGACTGGATTACCGGATATCGCTCCTGAATCATTCCTAGTCTAGGAAAGGCTCGGGGGGGGGGTATAGCAAAAGCTAGGTACTATGCAACTAATAGATACGCACCTATACTACTACTAGTTTACACTATAGACTAGTTCTGGGGTTAACTATCAAGAACTCATCCCCCTCCATGCCCGAAAGATCAATCGCTTTGCCGGACTCGAGATTTACTTGTCCGGTGACCTAGTCTACAACACCCTTCACATCAGTGACGGCGTCTTTGGCCCCCCTATTGGATTCTTCGTCCCCTTGGCTGGCAACCTCGGTAACCTCACCTCTCTTGTTTTTCTTTTCGCGTATGATGAGGAGCTTGACAATTACCGCGGCGATGATGGATGCAATGACGAGACCGAAACTGGCAGGGTAGCCATAACCTAGAGGATAGAGGAAGTAAGAGCGTCACGTTAGCATTGTCTTCCCCCCTCTTCCTATCAAAAAAGGGACTTGTGGAACCGGGTGTTTAGGGTGACTCACGGAAATCGGGCGCCATGGTCTGGGGGAATATCACAATCGGCAGCCAGGCCACCACAGCGTACGTCATACCGTTCATGCTGCTGGCTACGACGGCGCGCTCGATATTATCCTCGCGGCAGACCTCCATGGCCCAGGCAAAACTATATTACTCGCTCGTTAGATATCGGCGATGATAATCCGAAGAATAAAATAATACATGGTATATCTGTTGAGAAGTTTAGAAACTTACAATACTCCTGGCATGAGCTGGACTCCGATGAACAAGAAGGCGAACATTTTGATTCCGACTCCGGCTGGCCAGAAGGCTAAGATGCCATTCGAGATCAATCCCAGTGCCTGTTTCTGTTAGTGAACCCAAAGGGAAACCTAAAATTTGGTTGACTTGTCGAAGAAGAAAGCAAACACCACCAGGGCTTTGGGGGGGGGGGGTACTAACTAGAGGAATAACAACAAAGAGGAATCTGCTTCCAGTGTAATCGGACAGATAGCCCCAAAGGACCGTAGCAAAGCCCGAGATCAGCCATGTTCCGGTGGGGATGACGTTGGTCTGAACAACGGAGTAACCTTCCGACTTGAGCCAGATGGCGAAGAATCCGGCGGACATGGAGGAACAGCCGTAGACCTAGTACGAAGAGAAAGGTTCAGGTCAGCTCCTTTCGTAACCATCTAGCAAGGCCAATCAAGAACCAGAGTTCTCCTCTCTCTTTTCTTCTCTATCAAAGGGCTCACTTACGACGTAGGCGGCGACGAAGCCGTACCATCTCCACCGAGTCAGGACGCGCCCCACTTGCTTGAAGCTGATACCGGTCGCGGGAGCGGTGCCTTGCTTGCGGACCCTCTCCAGGGCCAAAGCATGCTCCTCTTCGGTGAGGAACCAGACTTTATCAGAGAACGGGCTATCGGGCAGGAAGAAGAAAGTAGAGATGCCGACTGGGACGGTCATGATCTGTCATGCGTTAGTTGGAATTCCCCCGCCCCTTCATGTCGCTCCGAGACATGAACGCAAATTGCAACACAGGGTTTTGCTACTCACCCCACAGATTATGTACAGCCATCTCCAGCCAGCAAGGCCATTGACGCCATCGAGGTTGGTGAAGACAGCCGCCTGCATGAATCCCGAGAATGCCGTCCCGATCGGAGCCGTCATCATGAAGAGGGCGGTCCGCTTCGCCATTTCAGTCTTGGTATACCATCCTCCGATAAGATAGAGGATAACGGGCGAGAAGGAGCTCTCGAACAGACCGACGAGGAAGCGGAAGGCGTACAGCTGATTCGAGTTGGTTATGCCCGCCTGCGCAAAGGTCCAGACACCCCAACCGACCTCCATGAGGGCGAGCCAGAGGGCCGGGCGGACCTTCTGGACGATGAGCGTGCTGGGGACCTGCATGATGGCGTAGGCAATGGTGTACATGGTGTTGGCGTAGGTGTACTCATTCCCATTCATCTGGAGATCCTCCTTCATGCCGGAGACATAGGCGTTCATCAGGTTGGTTTGGTCGAGGAACTTCATGAAGAAGCCGAGGCAGCCGATGATGAGGATGGAGAGGTCGAGCTTCAGGAGGAGCCTCCGCTCGGCTTTACTCTTCAGGTGTGTATCCGAGTCCCAGATCCACGACCGGAAGGACACCCGGTTGGGCGGTAGGATGCCGGTGTCTACGGCCATTGTCCGAGCTGAACGAGGGGGTAAAGGTGCAAATACCAAACTTCTAATTTTTTCGTATGTTTGCTTTAAATTGCAAAAAAAATAAAGGTGTTACCGAACGCAGCACTGGTGAACTCAAGGTGAGGGTGTACCAAGGGGAAGGCGAAGGATGCGATTGATGGGTAGTAAATTCAAGAGCTGCGGGACAGAGTTAATATAAAGCTGCAGCTCCAACATAACGGTTCGAGCTCTCTGTAGCTTAGCAGCTCGTGAAGCGGGGATAGCTATGGCGACATTTGACCCTGGTCCTCCGCACACTTTCTGTCGGAGAACCTCCCACTCCGATTCGGTGCAGCCGGCGCATGGGCGGCATCGGGGTGGGGCACTCCCCCC